>QOCX01001250.1:0-40603 GCA_005959815.1 Sarcophaga bullata | reverse complement strand
CGTGGTCGTCAACTTTTAGGGGGATCCTTATAGAGGCTTGAGTTTTGGTCTTCACTGGATGCATTTTTACGTGGTGGGTTCCAATGCCTACGCAGAACCCAAATTTAACGTTGTTTGCATGCAATCCATCCCTCCTCTTTTTACTAGCTCGTTGTAAAACTAAAGTTAATGATACATTCAAGAACTGTGGGGATAAAGTGATGGAGGAGCGTCTATCATACCAGTAGCAAAAAAGTGACGGGAAATGAATTCGGTTGTGAGCTACCTCTTGGCCAAATCCATTGTTTTAAATATTTATATGAAATTTTTATTTTAATATCTAAATGTTAACTATTAATAATGTTTAATTATGTATTAAAATATTATTTAATAAAAATAATTTCTTATAAAAAAATTAAGTTTTGAAGTAAAAAGTATGATTCAATTTGGTAGTAAACTGTGACCCAAATACACGTCAGTCGTGACTGGTAGATGGTAGATGCGTCAAGTTTGACTAGCCAATTATAACCAATTTTCTGTTCAACTTTCAGCTACGTTGACATCAACTGTAACTTAAGAATAGCAGTAGAGTGAGCAGATCAGATATATGTATGTTTTATAGTCGAAAGAATTCTTACATTAGGTAGAGAAACAACATCACATATTGCCCTTAATAACTTGATGGGCTAGTCACTTGACCGTCATTGTTCTGGGAGGGTCACTGACTAAGAGGTCGCTCCTTTTCTTATTTTGATGAATATTTGTTGTTTCGATCATTTCTGTTGTATATTTTTTCACAAATATCAATATTATTTTAATAATTTTTTTGATACGAACGAATATTTTTTGAAATTAATATTGGGATTTGGATTGCAGTATAAAATAAATTTATTTTGTTTGAAATCAAAATATATTTAACTTTTTCGCTTGATCCCTAATGTTTCTTTACATTTTTTGGATTTAAAAGTGGGACTACTTTGGACTTTTTCCAATTAATTAAATAAATTTAAATTTTTGAACCCTTTAGAATTACACTAATTACGAAAAACCTGAATTTTGAGAAAAATGTCCACCTTACGAAATTCAAATAAAAATTACAATTGCTTATCAGATTTTAAAAGCCTTATTCAGGCTATTCCACGAGAGGAAGATTCGGTTCACATTCTAGTTATGCACTGACTAGAGTTACTCGTTTTGGAATTTTTTTTTTACGAAGATTGGAAAATGCCCAAGATACCAGAGTCTCAGCAAAAGGCGCGAAGGCCAAATATACGACGCGCGAAGGCCAAATATACGACTTTATATATACCTTTATCCCACTTATCCCATGTAGTTCTCTTGAAATCTCCTGGTCTCCCGTAGAAAAGCGATATGATGAGGATTATCGTCTGGCAAAATCCTCTGCTTCCCGTTCTTTTCAAAATTTCTCCACCCGTTTATAGTCGATCGCGTCTGCCACATTGCTGTTAGAAACTTCCCGTGCTAATATAGAATAGAATCATGCAACATTTTCTGCTAGAGCCCTGATAGACCCGTCATCTGTATCTTCCAACCTTTTCGGCACAGGCTGCCACTATCGTGGGCCTTAATGGCGCAGGGGCCGCAAACTCTACAAATCTAGAAATATATTTTTTTTTATCGTTTTCCCGCTAGCCCCTACAGTTCCCATTGTTTGGAATTTTGTATTGAGAGTCTTTTTTCGTGAATTTTTTAATTTAGTGTAATAACTTATCGAAGCTTTAAGTTTTTCTTTCTCTCGATTTTAATAAGGATCTTAACTAAAAACTAAAATCGCTTAGGTGATTTTGAAAGTTTTATTGAGGCTATCCATAAAGAACATTATTTTCACTCTTTATGTATCCCTCGGCAGGAATTCACCCGCCAATGGGAAGCTTTTCGTGACAGTTAGAAAATACCGAGAATACCAAAGTATCTGCTAAAGACGTGAAGATTAAGAATATGTCGGGATACGCTATGTTTTCAATATCAATATGTCTAGCTTAAGAGTAAGGTCGTGAACTCATCTTCCAATACTATCCCGGTGAAGGTGAATCCTTTATGTAACACCCAAATATTTTCTGGCGTCTTGGTCAACGCTTAGGAATATGTTTTCGGACAATTTGGAAATATTCAAAAGTGATGCGAGAGATATAAACGAACTTGTCCCAAGATGAAAGATGGATTCGACTTGGCTTGGCAGTACCTCGTTGATCGTTGTTCGATCGCCTCTCATGAGTTCAAAAGATGCCGGAGCTCGAACGTTTGCTATATTTGCAAACAGAAACATCATTCCATCACTCCACCGAATTGAACCTTCTACTCGGGAGAGACCGAGGGTTGGAACTAACCCCGCTAACCCTTCTACCCCAGATAGCTTTCCAGAAATTCCCAGTCCTCCTATACAAAAGCGGAATGAAGTGGATAATGATCCATCGGCGTTCGCTGCTGCTCGTTCTTTTCAAAACTTTGTCCACCCCGTACTAGAGAGTTTTATTACAAACTATCTAGGTGAATGTAGTACTTAATGATGTAGTTTTCCTGCTAGAGCTCTAATCAACCCGGCACCTCAAGCCATTTTCATCTCTAGAAAACTGCAACGGATGCTAGATCTTCCAACATTTTGGTAACGGCTGTCACTACTAATCGCGCAGTGGCAGAGAAGGAGACTATAGTCTATATTGTTTTGCTGAATCCAAAGACCAACTACGGATGCATATGTGGTTGACAAGCTAACTGTTTGATAACCCACATGCTCCTTAACGAAGTTTGTTGACTTTAACACTCCCGATCTCCCGTTTGAGGTATGCACATACGAATTCGTTATTGGATGGAAATATATATTCTCAGGTCATGCTTCCTGAGGTTAGAAAATATTATAAAAATTCTTTTATCGCTTAACGAACCGTCTCCGGTGGATTGTGACTGGCAAAATACCTCAGTCGCACCACACGGTGAAAATAGATTATGGTTGTATTTATTCTCCTAAATCCAGTTACTATCTAGCTAATCATGCTATTTTTAAGCCTGATAACACAAATTATGCGTTGTTTTTAATGCTTCATACCCCTCTTCTAATGGCTTAAGTTTTTCAAAAATTATTGCACACTGGCCCTATTTTACAGATCGATTTGACTGCTTTGATGCTCTGGGATAGACTGTTTAGATTTGTATTTTATGCATACATGTAAAAGATGTATTGGCAAATATTGGTCATATCAGATCACACCCCTTTTCAAAGGTTATTATTTCGCCGAAACCCCTAGGACGATGTCCAAAATTTTGAATTAAACCCATTTGGTATTAGCTGCACCCGTTATTTGGCCGTAAGAACCCTACATCAAATTAAGAATCAGGCATCCCACTTGCTTCTGACATTTTGCGAAACCAAATATATGTAGATGACAATTTGGCTAGCTCGCACTCTTTTGTAGAAGAAATTTGTAGTTGTGATCATATAATGTTTTAAATTCCGCTGGCTTTTCACTTTGGAAATGGACTTCGACTGATAGAGCTCTTATTGAGGGCGGGTCACCCGAAAATCAATTGGAATCTGAATTTTGACAGTTGCCAGACACCGAAACCGCTAAAACAATTTGTTTCAAGCCAGCTTCAACGATTACTCTGTAGTCACAAAACGTTTTGTCTAGTTAGGTTAGTTATTTGACCCTGATGGGTGATTGGCATATAAAGTCATAAGTGCGAAGATTCTTATGCAATAAATTTGGGAAGACGAAACTGGATGGGGCGAATATTTGAAACCCATGATGTTATGTTTGTATATGATTACCAGCACATCAAAAGGATTAACAGTCCCGCTGGGTCAATTTATCCCTTAGTATGATATTTTCACTTTGTAAGGAACTGAGTCTTACCAGAACGAAAGTCTTCTGTTGGAGAGATTCGACTATTGTTCTGGCCTGGCTTCAAAAAACTACAGTGCCATTGGCTAAATGAGAGGCCGGTGGAGTCCATAGTCTATTTTCTTGAAATTTGGTGATGTTAATAGTCACGTTTCGAGTGGGCTGGTGTCACTGATTGCCTCCCGATTGGTGTTTTGCTAACTTTGAATTAGACAGGTTTATACACAAAAATGCCCTTCGTCCTGAGAAGACTACACATAGAGTCCTGGCATATGTCCAACTATTCTCGTTGCCAAGGACGCTGAGTATGCGATTCGCTGTCCCATCCATCCATATTCAGCGAAGTTTTTGTGGGTAAGGATTTCTTTCTTCCTGACTAGTTCCAGCTTAACGCCGTCCCACGATTGTGATGCTAACTTTACCATTAAGGCACCCCTCTTGAACTCACAACTCATCATTTCTATCAAAGAACTCCTACAGATGCTTTCACTAGAACTTATTCGTACTCATGCTGATCATGAGGAATATTATCAGAACGGGTATCAGTATTAATCACAATCAAAGAGATCGTCTCGGTGTTGCCTCTTGGCCACTTTTCTCACCTCACCTTTACCTTCCTCTTCCGCGTCGTATTGGGTTTCCTAGTTATAGCCCTTTTCATCGCAGAAGATTTGCCTGAGGTGCACAACTTGTCAGATTCAGATTCGAAGTCCCCACCTGTACCTACTGATTCCATTTTTTTTCACTTTTTATAGTGCATTTGCACTAGTTTCTTTCGAACGGTTTACTGTCGACAGTACATGACTCGCGAGCACATCAACTCTTACCGCCGGAACTGAGTTTATAACTCTCTGAATGAACATATAAGCCATAAAAAGATATTGTGATCGCTATCCGACATCTCATACTCTCAATAGCTAGTCACATTCCCCTTTGACCTATAGTTTTAAAAAAATCCGCCGTCCGCCATCGGGGGACGCGCTCGTTAGAAGACCGGCATATCTCTGAGGAAAGAGCGTTATAAATATTATTTTTAAAGCAACAACACAATAAATCAATACTTAGATGATGGAATTGGTGGAAATTTATACCATCTAGATTCCCACATTTTGATACCTTTAGAAAGGCGTTATCAAGGTTACGAACTTACATATTCTACGTACGATAGGTGTCTCAATTTTGGATTTTGATGAGGTTCGAAGACTTCGGCAAATTTATGTTATTATGAATTCACGTCCTCTTTGTGCCTTTTTAAAAGAATCATGATAATTTAAATGTTCTTACTCCAGCTCATTTTTAATAAGAGTTCCTCTTACATCTGGGGCTGAATCAGACATATCTATGTTAAATAAATACCGCCCCGACTGTTGGCAAAAGTTTGTTATATATAAAAAATATTCTGCAGAAAGTGAAGTATTTAACTATTTTACAACAACGGACAAAGTGGCAAACTGGGAGGTCTTGCTAAAGAATGGCAATCAACCACCTTTAAAAAGGCATATGGGAAGAGTAACTGATGCGGTAAAGGGTGAAGACGAGTGGCATCTATACGCATCTTCACTAGTTTGTGTTCCATTATGTTCCCTTCGCCTTTGGTCTTATATTATTTGTATGTTTTCCATTTTTATATATGGAAATAATTTCAATTTGTAAACTTTAAGCATTTACAATGATTTTGTTGGAAATGATTAAAAAAATACTACTTTAAATTTGGCTTGGAACCCACCGTAGAAACAGTATCCAATGACAGCGATAACACAAGCCTATAATAAGAACCCCTCAAAAATTGATGAGTAGGAAGGTCGATGGTCATGAAACATCCGGACCCTCCATATGGTAGTTGCTTCCGCCCAACTGACGGACATGTAGGACTGACATCACTGCCATAGAAGAAATGGTCTGTGCGGTAAGAAACGAAGAGGAGCGTCGCTAGGCAACGAGATCAAGAAGAATGAAGAATGAAAGAAGAACTACTGCAGCTCCGTCAAAGTAGGACTGAACCTCTCCGAACCTTTTGATATAGTGCGCGATTTCAGACAAGGCGTTCCCTTATCATGTGAACTTTTTAACTTTGTCATGGAGAGTATTCTGCGGATGGCGGGAGTACATCGCAATGGTACTATTTTCCAAAATATTGTCCAGTTGCTTGCGTACTATGGCGACATTAACATCATACGGCGTATCAAGAGAGAAGTTAGTGCTGCCTTAAATTCGATTGAAGTATACGTTGTCGACAAGTTTGAACATGTGGCGGGTTGGATCCCAGATTACGGCCGATAATTATACATGCGATAAAGTCGATGAGTTTGCTTATCTTGGTTCCGCCGTTACCACCAAAAATGATATCAGTCTGGAAATCAAGCATAGGATCACTGTTGCTAACCGATGCTATTATGGTCTCAATAGGCAATTGAGTAGCAGAGATCGCTCTAGTACGACAAAACTAGTACTCTACGAGACGCTCATTCTCCTCGTGCCTCTTTATGGCGCAGAAGCGTGGACACTAGTAACCACTGATGCAGAAACCTTAAGGGTATTCCAGAGGAAAATCCTATGTGAAAACTTCGGGCCGGTGCTAGTTGCCCATGTTTCCTGAGAAGCATTAGCTCACACGATGTTCTGATGATTCATCATTGTAGTCACAGCATCTATATGATGAGCTCAGAACAACCCCCTTTTGAATAAGTGCACTTTGAACCTACATAGTTCTGTCAACTGACGTTTTAACAACATCAGATTATTACTGGATAGTCGGATGCAAGACTCAGATCTTTTCTTATTGTAATTTTCCAATGAGAGCTTTAATTTGCCTTAACCCTACTTTTATTTTTCCTTGAACATACCTTTCCAATGAGAGCTTTAATTTGCCTTAAATCTACTTTTATTTTCCCTTGAACATACCTTTCCAAACTTTCGAACCCACTCCACAGATGGATACTGACCCCATCAATAGCGTAGATACTCTTCTACTCGCAAACTCGTCTACTTTGTGTATTGCAGATAATTCCCATACGACATGGGAAGCAGTAGAATCTAACCTTAGCTAAATCAGCTTCCCGTAATAGACGAATGTTCTAATGAATAACCCCAATTTGAGCCGGTAAGCATAATGATCCGGCTGCTGCGAGTCTTGAAATCAGTTTACAGAGCTTGCACTTTGCTCGCATTGCAATCAGAATAAAAAATAAGTTGTTTAAAATCGCTTTTAAAATTTCTGCGCGTAAGAAGCAGAAACGCCTGGAAGGATGTGCTGAAACAGACCGAAATCTGATAATCGTTAAGTAAATAAGCAGTACAGATAAGACAAGTTAAATTGCATAGTACATGAACAAGGATTGATTTTGCCTATATTGACTTTAATTGCTTGGTAAATTTTTAAAAATGGATTAAAAAAGGGATTAATTTTTTTGAGGAAACTAATCCAACTGTACGTTTTAATCGATGGCAATTGCTAGATTTGTCCAATATAGTGAAGCTTCGGACAAATCTGTATGTACTTGTTTTACAAAAGAATTGAAAGTCTAAAGCAGTGATTCTTACAGATTTTTAACAAATAAAATCCGTATCCAGCACAAAATATGGGACAACCCACATAAGTATGTGTTAATGTAAAGCTGGCAAGTGTTTCAAGTTTTGTGTGGTCGTTATGAATTGAAGTGCTTTCTTCAAAAAATCGAACTTCAGTGTACAGAATCATTATAGCAGGAATGTACATGAGATAAAAATAACGCCCTGAGGGCGACTACACTAATAAAATAGCGTCTGTCGAAAACGTGAAAATTAAATCGCTTCTGCACGAACGATGAAATGAACAATAAATCAAAAGAAGACATGTTTTCATACAAATTAATACCACTAATTCGAATGAACAGTGCGATCTTATGATACATACACGCAAGAGGCGTTACGTTTGCATCCCAATAGTTTGTCAAAAATGGAATACTTGGGCGTAAAGGGCTAATTTATGCATCTGGGTATTTGTACGGAGACCTAATTTGTAACCCAAACACAGCACTCTGATGCAGTGCGCTTATTTTGCGTTCGTGTTAAAACAACCCCTTAATAAAATTAATGAAAGGAATAACCAACAGATTATGCTGACATGTAAAAACGGACACGAATTGGAAAATGGAATATCAGAACCTTATTGGAACCTTCAAAACTAGCACAAGTTTTTAAGGAAATGGAAAGGAATATAACTTGTTTCCAGTGTAATGCCGCAACTGAAGTTTCAGATCCTTTTGATAACGAATCATTGGAAAGAGCTATCCAATGCTCTAATCGTGGATACATCTTTTTTGTCATGTATGACTTCGATATTCAAACAGCTACAAAAACTTTGGTGTGGGCGCACCATATTTCCACACATAAAGATCCATAAAGTGGACCAGCGAACAGAAGGCGAGATCGATCATACCTCGACCCCACTGCTAGACGCCCGAAACAGAAAGCTAGCGGATTTGGCGAGCGCTTACCACCTGCTTGTGGCTGCTGTACGTTAATGATGAAAATTTGACGTAAGAAGGCTTAAAAGTAATGCGATTAGAGAAGCATGTCTGTGCAAAACCAAACAGGCGTACAAATTGTTCAATTAATAAAAATGCTCTAACTCCGGAGCGACGCTACAAAGAGTGGATATCGGACGAAATATGACAAAAGATTGCGGAGAGAATAATAATAATAAAAAAATTATAACGCATAAATTGGGCAAAACAATCTCATTTAAACTAACCTGCGGTTGAGATAAGAGCAAGTTGGATTCCGTTTGCAAAAGTTCTGTATAGATCACGTTAATAATTTCAAATTAAAATCGTGCAGACAATAGAATACCGGTCGTTGTTATACTTATGTTTCGTAGACTTTAAGAAAGAATCCGACACACTCAACTCAAAGCACGTTCAAAGCTATTAAGTGAATCTCAATTATAAAAATTTTAGGCAGATGTCGAGAGCTTTATAACAATATATTAAGCAAAAAAGTGTCACTAAGAAGTGGCGTACATCCAGGTTGTGTACTGTCCCATTGCTCTTCAATATTATCTATATCGACGTTGCCTATGAAAAAAGTTACCTGAAGGAAGAGGCATTCAGTGTTTATAGGAAGGCGATCTCGATGAGAATCTAGGCCGTAATAATGACTGAAGGTTTGTAATAGCCAGTTATGTATGTTCTGTATGATCTCAATTATATATATGATATTTGCTTGTCCACCTACAACCATGCTGATATAGCTAACAAAATTCAGCGCTTAGCAAAAATTTCATCTGCAATCGTTCTTAAAATTAAGACCGTTGAAAAAAAAATCAACATCTGCAATCAATAAAATTGACGGAAGTTGACGACAATCACAGGCTTCAAAAAGCTAGGCAGGCCAACTTAAATAGAAATCGATATTTCTTATCGAAAAGGCTATAATATCTAGATGTCATTCTGGATCCCAAATTATAACACAAAGGAGAGGGTAAAGAAGATAATCTTAATACATTCAAAAGCAACGTAGGTAAGATGTTCGGGCAATCAGCTGTCTTAATCACCAGTGCAAACTGGACACATAATTCCAGAATATAACATTTGATTTTAGAATTCCAACTAAAGACTTCTAGTCTGAAGGATCGATGGCTCTATATATTTAGACATGGTGAGCAATGGGATTTTTATACTTAATTTTTTTTTCGGCGGAGCTCATGGAAATTTTGAAAGCTCAACAATGATTGTTGGTTGGCGGGCTTTTCCCTGTTAATTTGCTAGGATAGTCAGATAGTTACTAATGAACGTCTTTTCGACATCCGTACTCGTACACGACTGCAAAAAATTTTTTGAGAAAATTGCATATTATTTGAAGGTAGCTCTTATCGTCGAAATTCAATTGCTAGTGTACTAGCCAAGACTATTACAAACCCGTTACACTCCATAGGTATACCGATTGGCAGCATGACGATACATGCAACATTGCTAAACTCTATTGGACTCATATGGATACGTAGTGGACTCGTTTATAGCCTTTTTCCTTAAAACAAGCATGTCGACAGGCAGACAAATGTTACACAAGCAAGTACATAACAAATACGTTTTTATAACATAATTGCCTGACGTACAATTTGATTACGGCTTGTCAAATTTTATTATTGTTAGGGTATGTTTTTATTCTACCATCGAGTTTTTTTCATGTAAAAATATAATAACATTTAAATAATAATACAAAGCAATGCTTTTATACGCGTACACAAACGCTTTTTGTTGTCTACTATTGACATTTCTAACAAATGGAGTTGTGATATGGAAGCAAAAAAGTTAATGATTACGTTTCCACTCAATAATGCACTGGTTAACCAAGCGTAGAAAACGTAAAAACGTACCGCACGTACAAACGTTTGTGTACCGCACGTAAAAACGAGGCATTTGTCAACGAGGGATATAAATAAAACGAAACAGAACACAAACCAACACAAAACAATGCAAAGAAAGTGATATATAGAGATTTGCACGAAGTCAGTTGTTCACAACAGTGATAAGCGTTGTTAAGGTCATGCAAAATCTAAAAAGTACTAATTAGGCCTTAATTGGAAAAACTTATATTTATTTCTTAAGTTTTATGTTATTATGAATATAATATTATTGAACACTGTTCTATTCAAAGTGATTTTTTTTGTTTTTTTATTAAATTGCAAAACAATACCTCTAACTAGAATAGTAATAACAAAAAACACTCTTATAATTCTTCTTTTAAAAGTTTTATAGATTAAAAAGATTTACTTATAAACAGGCAAGTACCAAAAAGGGCATTTCTGAAACATGGCCACTCAAAATACACATCACTTATTTATTTTGTTTCAATTTTTTTATACACATTACAATCATAATAATAATTGAATTTTTTATCTACAAATTCATATTGTTATCACGTACAAATTTAATATATAATTGAAATATATGAAAGATCCAAAAAGGAGAATTCGTACCGCTTCTTCACTGCAAATACGTATGTATATATTATTTAGTTAACTTGATTAAATTTGTTTGTGTGCACAATAGAATCATAACAGTAGGTATTTATTTATTATAGAATTATTTTTTTTATTATTGTAATCTAAAATTTAAAAAAATCAAAATTTAAAAGTTTTATATAAATAATCATGAAAGTATCAAAAATGCAAACGATACATCGATGTTTTCTAAACATCAAACTTGTCATTTACGATATAAATACGTGTATGTATTATATGCATACATTAATTTTACACTCGTTCAATTACACTTTTCTCAAATCTGTTTCTTTCAAATTTAACAAATTAGGTTAGGTTAGATTAGAGAACGTGCCTTATGACAAATACAATACCCAGTGGTCAAGGGGGGATATAAAAAGGAGAGGAAGTAGTGAAGGTAGAATAGGAAGCGGAGGAATTACACAACAAAAAACATCAACAAAAAACACACAAGGCAGAGCGCGACTACACTACTGAAGTCCCAGCACCTCTTTGCCAGCTTAACCTAATAATGAATATATGGAGGTTCTTCACATCGGCCCGAGACACAGAATTTACTAAGGGCTGAACAATTACAGACGAGGTGTACGATAGTTTCCAACTCTTCATCATCGAAACATACCCTGCAATAATCCGGCTGGGATCTATTCCAGATCCTTGTCAGCGACCTAATCTCGCAATGCCCCGTAATAAACCCAATAAGCAACCTTAAGCTGGCCTTATCCAAGCCCAGCAGCCAACCTGTTCGAACACTGTCTATACAAGGCCACACACAACAGCCCGATTCGTTTTCCCAACGCCTCTGCACTTCCCCTCTGACTCATCCATTGATGAGTCTGTAGAGGTGGCAGATTGGGGATTCAGGACCAACTAATAAATAGCCTTTAGAAAGCGAACCTAATCTAGCGAGGGCATCCGCCGCCTCATTACCGAGTATTCCGCTATAACCCGGAACCCAACTTAGTCCAAAAGTTCTTAATGACTCTTTGCACTCGCGAACGTGCCGTTGCCAGACCGACTCAATCGCCCTTAGGGCAGCCTGACAGTCAAAGAAGATCATGTAAGATTCCGAATCCGCAGCGGGCTCACCAGCTAAGGCCTCAAAAGCCTTCAGGATTGCGAAAATCTCCGCCTGAAACATGCTATAGTCATCATTTAACCTGAAGTGGAGTTCAAGACAAAGTTTCCTACAGAAAACCCCAGCACTTGTACCTCCACATAACTTAAACCCATCCGTGAAAATGGGTATACCATTCTGCCCCTGGACTATCCCACCATTTCATTCTGCCCTATCCGGTATAAGTACCCTTAAACCTTTCAGGAACATATCCTCGGGCGCAATATAGTCGGTGGCTTTTCCCGAACTTTCGTATCTCCCCTAAAACTTTGGAGTGACCTACCGAGCTCTATTTCCAGCAACCCGATTCCCTCAGACGTATGCCACTACGCGCTGCACACTGCTTGACATACAAATGCAGAGGAGTCAGGCAGCGCATAGTGGCAAGAGCAGACTGAGGGCAACTCTTCCTCACTCCAGTGATACTCAAGGAAGACCGAGCATGTGAGTGATAAACCCCACCAGAAAATCTGGGCATGTACATCCCTAAGCGAATTTTCAATTTCAGAAGTGGTAACATCTAAGAAGGCCGACAGTGTATATTCACTTCAACAAAACCTGTCAATCAAAGCCTGACGCTCTCAGCCGACTTGCCCTCAATGTAAGCATGTTACGACCTACTCAACAGAAACCGGTCTATGTTCGACCTCAAATATAGATCGATAAGTCTCTTCAAACCATTCAAAAGAAAAGGCGAGAACGATATCGGTCTATAATCCTTAGGGCCGATGTGACTAAGTTTGCCGGCTTTCGGTATAAACACCACGAGCACAAATTATACACGTCCACCAGATATTCGTGTAATATATAACCAGAATGCTGAAGCAGAGCCGAAAAGATACCATCCTGACCAGGCGACTATCTTACCAGCATTACGTACAGGATCAGCTACACCCAATTTATAGTTATGCGGATCCACACAATTTGGAAAATTAATGTTTAATAGAACCTCTAGGGTTTCTGTTGTCGAAGCTATCCACGTGCTATCGTTCTTTTGGAGGAAGCTTAGGATTTTGAGATCCTTAGACAGTACCCTGCGGAAACGAGCCACTTCGGCAACATCCACGATCTTTTTGGCAGAAACTCACCAGTTGGTTCTCTTTGAGCGCTTTATTTCCCTTTCATACTCATTAAAACTGGATCTATAAGCAGAGCAGTCAATATCCTTGTCCGACCTTTTAGCTTTATTAAAGTCTCCTAGTACAACAGTGGATTCTACGGAGTTCCGCATTCCACCAGGCTGGCTGGCTCCTCTTACCCATGTAAGTAAGAGGACAAGCATCTCTACAACAAGAAAATAAAATATTTGTCAAAGATCCAATTCGATCATTGATGCCAGGGGTGGAGTGGCCGCTAAGATCCCCAAGTTCCTCCTCCACAGCCTTCTCAAATTTTAATCAGTTGGTTCTTCTCGGATTCCTTAAAGTCCTATGAAAGCCACCAGACCGATTAATGTAGTTGCTGATCACAGAAATAACACTCATCCGAAATTCTCTATTCCCTAATCATAGACCTATCCATGTTAGAGAGAGCAATGTCCATTACAGCTTCCCTAACACGATTTTTGAAAGTCGATGTATTACCAACGTTACAACTATTAAGCCTATTAAGAATAATAAAATTCAGAATCGACTCACTTCTAGTATTAATGTCAGCATTGCCCAATTAAGTGTGATAAGTATTGGCATCACAAACCCAGACAAGATGACATCTTTTCCTTTTCACATACTCCACCAGTGTTCCAATTAGGTCATCAGGAGATGGAACCTCGTACGACATGTACATAGATGATAGCATCAGCTCGATCCCAAAGTTATATTTGTGCGAAACAGTTGTTACGTCACCTGTACAAAAGGAAGTAGTGATCAACAAGCATATTACTTCTAGCTAAAATCTGGTTCTTCCCTTCTCACCTATTTTAGGAACAAGTAACCCATAATCAGGATCGCTTAAACCCAGAATCCTATCCGTAAGGACCAAAGGTTCCGGGATAAGAGCGATATCAACTCCAAGATGCCACAAGGTGGTTAGCACCTCCACTTTCAGCCTCCTGCGGGTTCCTGGCATCACCTATAACCGGATGACGAAATTTACGGTGCGCTAATCAAGCATCGGACCAGAGTTCACCAAGGCGTTTGACTGCTTCCACAAGGAACTTTATAGTTCTATCGTATTCACAGTCCACTACCTTGATGCATTTGGACCAACCGATGGAGGATATGCGGGAATTACTGCCGTCACAACTTTCCTTCATCATAAACTCGATGAGCCTTTCTTCAATTAGATTCCATCTTTCAGGAGAGATTTTTCCATCTTAATCTGACTTGTCGATGAAAGACTATTGAAGGCAAGGGTTGGTTCTTAGGCTCCCCTGTTTTTAGGACGCTTTGAGCCGGAGGGAGGCACCTCGTAGTTCTGTTTTTTTCGTGTGATTTTAACCTGCATAGAAGACTTATCTGTCGAAATGCCCTCCTTCGTCTCCAACCTTACACCCTTCTGGGATAAAGGAATAGCGTTAGTTTATATAGTAGTATATCACATTTTTCATACAAAATATACAATATGTCGCTTGAAAACCTTTTGATATATCGTATGCTAATCTTCCTATATAAGATTATCTATGTAAAGGAACCAAACTATTTAGCAAGCTCCAGTTTTCTAAAACAAATAGAGGCTACAGGATAAGCGCCATAAGGTACAGGAAACAGGTGTCTGAAAGACACTTTTTAATTACTGCTATTCGTTTATGGAACCAACTTCCGCCAGAAATTCAATGCAAGGGCAATATAATGCAATTTAAAACAGCAATTTCAACACACTTTTCTTTTCTTTAGATTTATTCATTTGTTGGCTAAATTAAATTTAATTAATATAATTTTTACTTTTTTATTAAAACATTTATGAAATTAACTTAATCATTATATTTTATCATTTTATTAACTTAATTTTTATAAACAGTACTTTTAAAAAAGATTATATGCTGTGTACTGGTTTTAATCAATAAATAAATAAATAAATAAATAAATAAATAAATAAAAATAAATGGTTTCTACCCGATTTCCTTCAGAAGTCTACTTTAATCCAGTTGGGAATAAGGGTGCAGAACCTTCCAGACATATCCATTGTATCCATATCCATTATATCCATTGAAATTGTGATATGTAGACGTAAATAGACATGGCTAGGCACATGAAAACGTTGCACAAAACGTGAACTAGAATTAGCCTGAATTACTTGGAACCAAGCGAAAGTGGAATCAGTATGAATGTTTTGTATTTTTTGTACAAAGTTTTAGAACAATTGTTATGTGTTATGAATTTTATTTTCTGTAACAAGCACAATTTGTATATAATGTTGAATAAAATGTTGGTTGATAAGTCGATGAAGTCGCCGTAGCATAGTGGGTAGTGTGTTGACTTATGAGACCTCGGTTCAAACCACAGGTCAGACATCAAAACGGAAATATAATAAATTATTTCTTAGCAGATTTCTGGCAATACCTCTGAGAGTAAATAAAAGTTGCCATGGAAAGTTTCCCAAAGAAAAAAATCAGTCGTTCGGAATTGACTTTAAACTGTATAAAACTAACACGCACAACATCAGTTTTGTGAGAAGTTAGGTCGTAATATTGACTAAAGGGTTGTAATGACCAATTATGTATATATGGATAAATCGAAAAGTGAAAGGAAACGACCAACCTGTTTATTCAACTGTGTTGTACAACAAATCGCAATATGTATAGGTCGCATCACAATAATAGGTAGATCCATCAATTTTCATCTTTTTTATTTATGTTGCTAATCATTTCCCGTGAATTGAGGCAAAAACGCTAAAATTGATTGAAACATTATAGTTATCAGCATTTTCTCTGTTTACTTTTCTTGCACTTAGTGATACAATTCCAAAACTATTTTAAGAAAAATTTTTCTGAGATGTTATATCGTGAAATAAATTTTCTAATAAGTATTTTCTCAATTTTTTTTTTCAATTACCAACACATATCTGCTGACGACAGTTACAAGGGTGAATCTTTAATAGAAATAAAGTATAAAACTGAAAAAACAAAAAATGTTTATCTAATTGTTTTCAAAAATTATTATTGGCACAACACAAGGAGAATATTTCTCAAAGCGGCTTTAAGTAGACAAAATGTAATAATTAAAAGTTTTAAATGCATATAAGCATTTGATACTAATTTAGATTTCAGATTTTAATGTGGGAACAAGGCAGCAATTGTCGTATTTACATCCGAGTGACTTTGAAGTTATTGAATCTTTTGAAAATATTTTAAACATTCAACATCCGGCTATTAAACGTATTACGTACCAGACACATATCAAAAGAAATCTTTCATATTACCCAAAGAATAACTTTACAAAATTTTACTCAAAAAGACGTATAATAGATACAGATGGAAATGCTTTTGGAAATTTGCATGATCAACTTTCTGAACAAATTAATGCTAATGTGTTATGGAATCGAGGAATTACAGGAAAAGGAATTAAAGTCGCTGTTTTTGACACTGGTTTGTCGAAAGAGCACCCACATTTCAGGAATGTGAAGGAAAGAACTAATTGGACAAATGAAAAATCTTTGGACGATGGGGTTAGTCATGGAACCTTCGTTTCCGGTATAATAGCTTCGTCGAAAGATTGCTTGGGGATAGCGCCTGATGTAGAACTTCACATTTTTCGTGTATTTACAAACACTCAGGTAAGTTTAAGCCATATATTATTCCATTAAAAAACGTTACTTTTTAAATTACCGCTTTTTATCATTCAACTACGGAATTTTTCGAAATTATTTCCTCGAAATGACTTCAAACGTGCCAGTGTGCATAATTATTATAGACATTTATTTCTTCTTTTCTTAGTGATACATTTTTGATGCACGTTTACAAATTACTACTGACTGTTAAGTATACCTATAAGAAAGAAATATTACTGAAACATAATACTTTACAGCACAAGATTCGAATAAATTATCATTCGAATTGATTTTAGTAGATTGTCCCAAAGCTTTTAATAATACGACTGATATATATGATAGATTGCGTAATAAAAATGGTACTGAAATATTTAAAGACACTTTTTAATCTAATTAGCCACATAATTGTTCCCACTGTCTTCATGTTTCCAGTTGCAAATGGTGTTGAACTGGATACCTAGACTTTTGTCAGATAACTTCTTTTTCTATTTGAAACAAATCTTTATATAATAGAACATGTTAACTTGAATTAAGATACAGACGGGAAAGAATTTGGAATATACTTTATACTGCAGTTTTTTTTTAAATTTATTTATAAGTATTAAAATTACTTTAATTTTCAAATTATACAGAATCATTACAAATCATTAAATAACACAAAATTAATACATTTTCTTTTCAAAATATTTTAATATATAATTCATTTTTAATATTTCTTGGTAGACCTTTATGAAACAATGTTTTCTGCATCTGGGTTGACTTCACTCTTAGCATTCGAAAGTCATCTGCATTCCTCAGCACATATGCATAGATATATAGGCGCGTCACCTTTCTTCATTTTTCTAACAAACATTAAAGTATTAAACTGTAATCTTTGTTTTAAAGTCATCCATTTCAAATCGTAGAGCATTGTGTTTATATGCGTATACCGGTTGCATTTTAATATTATCCTCATAGCTTTATTTTGAAGTTACTGTATTCTTGTCAGTTGAATTGCGATACTGCATGTACACAATATAGTGAAACCGTATTCAAAGTGCGGTTTAATTATGGAGTGGAATATACTTACTGCTGCCAATTTTCTTACATGTATAATTGATGTTTAATTTAATTTTTTTGTTAATTACAAAGCCAAGGTATTTTACATTTACTTTAAATATATCGTCAGAATTCATGTTTATATACATTATTTTTGTGTTGTTCTGATTTAATTTTATTTTACTTTAAGCCATTTATTTTCTGTTATCTTGGAATTCTCTATCACTTTTTGCCACTGTATGTATAAGGGTGTCATCAGCGTACAATATAACTTTGCATCTTTCCAATAGTTTTGCTATATCATTCATATATAGCTGTGTGAAATATAATAGTAGCGCTGTATTAAAGATATTTCAGTTAAGTAAAAAAATTAATTTTTATTCAAGTTAAAAAAGTTTGTTATTAAATTTTATTGCCACCAGTCTAAACTTCTGAAAAATAAAAAAAAAACTTCAAGACAAATACTGATTTTTCAAAGAAAACGATGCTCAATTGTTAAAAACTCAAAATATTTGGTTTGCAAAAAAATAGTAGTACATACATACATACATAATTGGCCATTACAACCCTTCAGTCAGGATTACGGCCTAGCTTCTCATACCCTATGTTGTGTGTGTTAATTTTATACATGAGTGGCGGGACCTACAGTTTAAAGTCGACTCCGAACGACAGATTTTTTTGAGAAACTTTTCATGGCAATTTTATTTACTCAGAGTTTTTACCAGAAACCTGCTGAGAGGAAGTCGCCGAAGAAATATTTTTTTTATGTTTCGTTTTTGATGTCTGACCGGGGCTCGAACCCTGGTCTTTCGTCTAATAAGCCAACACACTACCTACTAGACTACGGCGACTTCAAAAAAAAAAAATAGTAGTAGCATTAGAAAAAGTATCTGCAAGAAAAAAATGTTGTCACATGTGATAACTTTTTTAACTTATTTTGTTAGATATGCCATAAAATCTATTTGAAAAGCCCTTATTGGCTATTACAGCTGCGAAATGCTGGGGCATTGAGCCAACTAAATATCTGCATCTGCCGGCCATAGAATCATCAGATGCATTTGTTACTTCAACAAAGATAAAACAGGACTTGGAGCTTGATGTTCATACCTCAACTATTCGCCGGCATCTAATTCAAGACAATTTATTTGGTAGAAGTCCAAGAAAAATACCATTGTTGAATTCAAGACATGTCCGCAATTAACTTAAATTTGCTAAACTTCACGTTGACTGGCCTCAGTCGAAATGGCGCAATATTCTGTGAACAGATGCATCCAGTGTTGTTCTTTTTGGTAATCCTGGCACAAGAAAATATGTAAGAAGACCAAAAAACAAAGAATATGATCCTAAATTTCTCATGAGGACCGTAAAGCATGGTGGTGCAAAAATTAACGTTTGGGGTTTTTCTTATAATGGTGCAGTCCCCATATTTTGGATTAAAGGCAACATGGACTCCTGAATGTATGTGGAAATTTTAAAAACTGTCATGCTACCGTATGCAGAATATAATATGCCGCTTAAACGGGTTTTCCAACAGTACAACGATCCCAAACATATCAGTAAAATGGCACAAAATTGGTTTTCTGAAAATTAAGTTAAGGTATTAGAATGAAATTTTTTGGGGCGATGTGAAAAAAGGTGTTTTTAAAGATAAGCCGGGAAATCTAGAGCAGTTGTGGGCGTCTGTGGGGTCAGCTTGGGAAAATATTCCTCTGGAGAGATGCAGATCTTTAGTTGACTCAATGACTTGGCGTTATGCAGCTGTAATAACCAATAAGGGCTTTTCAACTAAATATTAAGGTATATCTAACAAAATAAGTTAAAAAAGTTATCACATGTGACAACATTTTTTTCTTGCAGATACTTTTTCTAATGCTACTACTATTTTTTGCGCGCCAAATATTTTGAGTTTTTAACAATTTAGCATCGTTTTCTTTGAAAAAGCAGTATTTGTCTTAAAGTTTTTTTATTTTTCAGAAGTTTAGACTGATGACAATAAAATTTAATAACAAACTTTTTTTAACTTGAATAAAAATTATTTTTTTTTTACTTAACTGAAATATCTTTAATACAGCGCTCCTATTATATTTCACACGGCTGTACATATGTATAATATAAACAATAAAGCACCGAAATGATCTTGTGGTACTCCGTTCTCTATTTTACAAAGGGGTTGGAAATTATAACAAGACGCCATTTAGTACAAAAAATTAAGGAAATATTAACATTTTTAGAAAAAAAATTTAAATTTTATTAGAAATATCAATGTAAATTAAATTAGAGTTTTAAATTAAATTAATTGAATTAGTGATGGATTTAAATATTTTATAAAATGTAACGAAAAAGTATTATAAATACTATTAATAAAAAATCGCTTCCTCAGACACAGTATTATTTAATTTTGTTGTTCGGTTTTCTAAGAATGAGTTGAAGCATTCTAATTCAATTTGTCTTATTCAATACATACATATAAAGTTTCTTTAACAGGATATCTCTGCCACGAAAGCTCTTTTAAAATCCAAAAATATTGCCATCATTCTATTTTCTTTTTTCATATTTGTCTCTGAGTACATGCATTGCCAATTTTTGTGTTTATGTAATTGTAATTGGTAATTATTTTATATTCAACCCAAGCCAAAATAGAATTCTCAATTTTGGCTTTAAAATATTTTATTATTTTCTCTCTTTTTAATGCTTGCAATTCTGAGTTGAGCCATTTATTAACTTTATTATTTAAATATGTGTTTTCTAATTGTTAATCTCTATTGCAGTTTTCAGGCCGCTATCAAATAAATTCAAATTTTTGCGATCGTCATATTTTATGATGTCTTTCAGCATTGCATTAAACGTATTGCTTATCGTATTTAACCCTTTGGGTACGGAGTGGGGGACATTACGTAACATGAAATGTTTTGAAATTAATACGTTTTGATGTTATAATTAAATATAAAACCTGAAAAGTAATTAAATAATAAGTTTTTACTTTCAAAATAATATTTTTAGTTCTTTTATGCGTATATAAACAAAAAACCCATTTTTCTTTTGGGGACCTTTGTGACCCCACTCCGTACTTTGTGTCAAAAATCGGGCTTCATACTCTAAGGGTTAACTACCGTCATGGTTTTTGCCTCTTTGTTCATGTTGCCCATTCCCGCTAGAGATACAATAAAATAGATTCACCATGATCTAACAGCTTTGAGACCAATAAAACATTAGATAAACGCGATTACTAATTTTAATTTTTTATTTTGGTAAATTTATAACATATTATTTATGTTATTGTTTATGTTAAAAAAGATATAGCTTCAATACATCGAAACTAAAAAACTATGTATTCATCAATATTATTCAAATCAACAATTTTTTTCTGTTCAAAAAAATAGATTCACTTACTTTGGTGTTCTAAAAAAAATACTTTCAGTATTTAAACTAAATAATTATTTTTAATTACAGTTTATTGAAATCAGTACTTGGTGGAATAACCCTTATTTTTAATTACTGCTGAGCAGGGTTTTGCCATAGAGTCAACAAGTCTCGGACATGTTTTTATTGGAATATTTTTCACCGATTTGTTCACTAAGTCCCACAACTATCTTATTAAGGGATTTTTTCCTCCGGGAACTGCTCTGACAATTTCCCATAGATTTTCGATAGGATTTAAGTCCGGCGACTGTGCCGGGCAGCTCAAAACCTCGACATCATTATTCTAAAACCATTCTTTTGCTCGCTTTGATGTGTGTTTCGGGTCATTATCTTGCTAAAACAACTAAAGAAGAAGCATTTCCCATTCAGCATAAGGCATAATGACGTCGTTTAGTATATTGGTATAATCAATCGCATCCATTATACCTTCTATTCTAAATAGAGGCCCTGTGTCATTGTAGAAAAACATTCCCATACCAATATACCTCCTCCACCACGTTCAGTGGTTCTCCCGTTCTTAAAGTCTAACTACTTCTGTCAGAGTTAAACAAGTTAACTTTAGTTTTGTCTGACCATAAAATATTTATCCACATATGCATAGGCCAATTTGTATGCTGTTTTGCAAATTCTAATCTTTTGTTTAGGTGTTGTTTAGATTACAATGGAACTTTTCTGCTTCTTTTGGCTTTTAAATTATTTCTCAGTAAAACCCTTCTAATTGTTGGAGTAGAAATATGAAAAATATATTCATTTTTATTGGCAGCAGAGGTTGCAAACGGGTCTGTTTTTACTTAACGCACAATTTTTCTTTCCATAAGGGGTGGAATTTTGTTTTTATTGCGTTTTGGACCATTTTATATGAATAGCAACAATTTTTCTATAGCTCTTGTCTTCATTATGAAGTTTTTTTTATTATTCTCCTGACTTCAGGACTGTAGTGTTTACCTCTGCCCATTTTCAATTCTAAAGTTTTATCTTTTACTTGATTCTTTTTTAATATTATTAGAAATCAATTAGACTTACCGTTTAGTACAATTACTATCAAACAACGGGTTGTAAAATAAAAAATTCTATTACTTGTTCTAAGTGAATCAATTTTATTGAACACGCGTTTTCACAACCAAATTTATACTTGCAATAAATTCAAGGAGAGTAACGCTTCAAATGTTTGAATTATAACTGGATTATATTTATATTTTTTTACATCTACGTCCTTATATAAGAGATTTAGATATAGTAAACCTTTTATGTATGTTAATAAACTCAATTTTATTTTTTTGATGATAGTACTTTTGGATTTTCGACGACGATATATTTTTTATGCATTTATTAGTAGTATTTATAATACTTTTACACTGCATTTTATAAAATATTTAAATCAATCATTAATTTATTTAATTTAATTTAAAGCTTTAATTTAATTAACATTGGAATTTCTAATAAAATTTATAACTTTTCTAAAAATGTCAATATTTGCTTCATTTTTTATACTAAATGGCATCATGTTATAATTTCTAAGTCCTTTGTAAAATAACGAATGTTGCGTTGCAGTAGCATCTGATCGTTGTAATCTAAATTCATTATTATTCCGCAGATTATAGGGTTAAGAATCACCAACATATTGTAGTTGCTCTACTAGATATTCAGGTGCATTGTTCATTTCCATTTTCTCGATGAAGGTCAGAGTCGCTAATTCTATTCTTTGATGAATGTTCATCCATTTTAAAGTATCCAACATATATCGTGTGGAAGTAAAACGGTCGCATTTTAAAATAGTTCACATTGCTTTATTTTGAAATTTTTGTATCCTGTTTATTTGCTCACCTGTGCAGCATGTTTATAATATAGTTGATCCATACTCTAAATGGGGTTTAATAATCGTATTGTATATATTTATTACTGTTATTATTGAAAGTTTATTTCTAATACGTTTAAAATATCCTATTTTCTTTCCAATTTTTTACATATATATTCTAAATGTTCTTTAAAGTTTAAGTCTTTATTTATTAAAAACTTCAAATACTTTATTGTATCTACTTTTTCAAATATTACATTATTTATTTTAAAAGTTATATTATTACAATATATTCTTTTATTTTCCTCCACATTTCTTTTCGGGTATTTGTATTGCAATTTATATTATCTATTAGTTCTACAATTTTATTATTTTTATTCAAGTATTTCCATCTATTTATAACGTAATTTAAAGCAGTCTCGCATGAATGTTTTTTCGGAATCCGGATTGATATTTTGAAAGAATTTTTTTCTATATACTCTTCTAATTCGTTTTTAATAATTTTTTCGAGGTTCTTTTCACATGTTTTTAGGCCATTAATAGGCCGAAATTTTTTCCTTCCAGTTATTAGGAAATGATCCAGTTTCCAACGATTTGTTTACTATATAAAATAATTTATCGCCTACTAGGTCCCAGTTGTCTAATATTAAATTGTTATTTATTCTACTGTAATCTGGTTTTTTATTTAATTCTTTACATATAATTTTTATTTCTTGTAGTTTTATTTCACGAAATTTAAATTTAATGTCTATCACAGCTATCTTTAATTTTCATATTGCACAGATACAATGGAATTATTTATTTAATTAATACTATTAACAATATATTATTAAAATTATTATATATAATATTATTATTATATAATTATTAATTAAAAAAAAATTTATTAAAATTTGTACATAATCATTATATTCTATATTGTTAAAAATTACAGTTTTTATTTTTTTATTTCTTAGGACTAGTTCTTTTAATTTCCTCCACATTTATTTTCGGGTATTTGTATTGCAATTGTATATTATCTATAAATTTATTTTTTTCTTTCTCGATATTTCTTTTATATCTATTTCTTATTATTTTATAATTTTCGCATGCCTCTGTAGTGTTTTCAGTAATCGCTCTTTAATATTTAAAAATTTTTTCCATTCTCATAATTCTAATATCATTACTAAACCATTTATTTTGATTATTATATTTGTTTTTTAAAAGTAAATTTTTTTTATTGTGTTTTCGAGACATTTATCGAGATGGTTTACGTACGTAATAGTCTAAATTATCTATTTCATTATATTTTATTATTGCACATAGTTCAGTTTTGAATCTGTATTTATTATATTTAAATATTTATTTTTTCGATATTTTTTTTATTAGCAACACTTTCATTATGAATAAATATGTCAATGGATTCATGATAGGCTTTTTTATTATTTATGTTAACTTGAGCTAAAATATTATGATTATTTGTTATCACATAGTCTATTAATATTTTTGAAGTATTTGTTCTTCTAGTACATTCGTTCATTATTTGTTTTAGGTCATTGTCGTTTATTATACTTTCTATATTACAATCTCCTACTATTATGATATCATAGTATTCTTCACATATTTCTTCCAAAATTTCCTGAAAATCATTGCAAAATACACCATTGGAACTACTTGGCGATCTGTATACAACTGATGTTTTTCATAGTTTGCTTTAAAGGCACTTATCCAGTACTTTGTTTCTTTTACATATTCTTTAATTTTCTTGATGTTAATACTGTTGCAATACTGATAATACTGTTCTATTTCAATTTCGGATTCATTCACTTTATCTGCCAAATGTGTTTCATATAAAATTATAAATTATATATTCTTCAATTACTATTTCCAGTTGATTAAGTCGCCGTAGTCTAGTAGGTAGTGTGTTGGCTTATTAGAGGAAAGGTCAGGGTTCGAATCCCCGGTCAGACATAAAAAAGAAAAATGAAAAAATATTTCCTCGGCGGCTTTCTCTCAACAGATTTCTGGCAAAAGCTCTGAGAGTAAATAAAATTGCCATGAAAAGTTTCTCAAAAATTTGTCGTTCGTAGTCGAATTTAAACTGTAGCTCCCGCCACTCATGTATAAAATTAACACACACAACATAAGTGGTGTGAGGAGCTAGGCCGTAATCCTGACTGAAGGGTTGTAATGACCAATTATGTATGTATGTAGTTGATTAAAAATATTTAGCAAACCTTGTACATTGGTATATATTCCATGCCATTGCTTTGGTTGTTAGTACACTATGCCTATCCACTTCTTAAACTAAGTTTATTTTGATATACTGGGCGTTCTCTATTATTAGTGTTATGATTTTCATCTAATCCTAAATTAAGTCTCTTATTTTCTTTAATACAATTTATACATTTATTAATAATTTCTTTGTTACATTCGGTACTTTTGTGTTTTCGACGGCACTTATAACACATATCTTCATTTTTACACTCCGATGTAGAACATTCGTTCCATCGAAAACTCTGCATCTGTCCCATCCAACATTTATATTTTTGATATGACATAATTTTATAATATTGTCTTTATTTAATTTAGCATTATAAATTTTCTTTCAAAAATTTTAATTATTTCCATTTAATTTTTTTTCTATTATTTTTAATTTTGTCCATAAGTTATTTTTCGGGTATTTTAAAATTTATGACCGTTACTATTATGTGCATTTCAACTTGTTTTAGAACCGTTATTTCGTAATTCTCACTTACTTCATTTTGTATTGCTTTTTTCATTTTATCTTTTTCTTCGGTATTGTCGCTTTAAATAACTAGTGCTCCGTTTTTTTATTTTCTACATCCTTCATTTTAAAATTTACTTTTTTATTTAATTCCGCTTTTGTATATACTACACTTCACTGTATTTTTTGAAGTTTGAACATGTCATTTTCGTTTTGACGTTTGTATCGTTGATCACTTTTTTAATTTCATTACAGATCTTTATATTACTTTTCTCTATTGTATTATACATACCTTTGTTTTTATTTTCTACTTCGCTTAAGTTTCCATATAAATTTTTTGCCACTTCTACGTTATGTTTTTAAATTTTGTCTATTTTTTTAAATCTTTCGTCATATCTCACTTCAATTGCATCAAGCAAAGCCTTTATTGCATTTTCATTTTGCTTCAGCGAGCTTTCAA
This sequence comes from Sarcophaga bullata, assembly GCA_005959815.1. Taxonomy (NCBI): domain Eukaryota; kingdom Metazoa; phylum Arthropoda; class Insecta; order Diptera; family Sarcophagidae; genus Sarcophaga; species Sarcophaga bullata. The sequence continues at coordinate 14,538 of QOCX01001250.1, read as the reverse complement.
ATTCATTTTTGTATTAAAGTAATGTTTGTTTGTTTTTATTTATACCATCTTGGATATGCTTTAAAACCAGGTCTACATTTTGGATATATTGCATGTAGTCATCACAAATAAAACGAATATAATTATCTTCATTAATAATTTTTGCCGAATATTGATCAATACCGGCACGCTTTCTTGTAAAGTGAAAAACTTTATCACATACACCATTTCATCTAATGCCACTTTCTCCCCCAATTGCTGATCTGCATTTACTGCATTCAGCCATTATCTATTTATTTTTCACAAACATTTTTGCACCTCAAAAATAATCGGGTATTATCGTTTATTCTTACATACATACATACATACATACATAATTGGCCATTACAACCCTTCAGTTAGGATTACGACCTAGCTTCTCACACCACTTATGTTGTGCGAGTTAATTTTATATATGAGTGGCGGGGACCTACAGTTTAAAGTCGACACCGAATGACATATTTTTGAGAAACTTTCATGGCAATTTTATTTACTCTCAGAGTTTTTGCCAGAAATCTGTTGAGAGGAATCCGCCGAAGAAATATTTTTTTCATATTTCGTTTTTGATGTCTAACCGGGGATTCGAACCCTGGCCTTTCGTCTAATAAGCCAACACACTACCTACTAGACTATAGCGACTTCACTTCGTTTATTCTTATGTATTTCAAATTGTCTCTATCTATTTTAAAACAATACTTTTTAATTTAAATTTTCACGGAGCTATATTATTTTGATTATTTATTCAACCAATGTTGACAACAACATTCTCTTTCCAGTCAATATTAAAAGATATCATAGTTGTTATCACATATTTCTACAAATATGTCACCAAATATTACACTAATTAAAATATCGTAATTGTTATGTGGCATTGTAGAATAACATCCAATATTTTAAATCATTTTTTTCAATAGCTTTTGTAACATTCCAGTGCCTTTTAAAATATAAAATAACTCCTCCTGTTCTGGATGACGTAGATAACAAACAGATGTTATCATAACCATGCAATGAAATTTCTTTATCTTCCAAGAAGGAATCGGTAAAAACCACCGGTATCGATCAGAACTATTTCATAGTAGCAACAAATTTGCGTTTTGTCATTTTTCCAAATTTATTTGTAAGTATAACCTGTGAATGACACCATTAAAAGTAAATGTGGTTATTTATATATGTATATATAGGTTCACATACATATATACTACCCTGAGCACTATTAATTCATACTCCACGCATTTTTGTTTGATATATTTATATTTAAAATTGCATATTTTGGATAATAATAATGACATCGCCTTGAGAGTAACATTTTCTGAAAGGTAATTTTATAATCTTTAGGGCCATTATTACAATTTGTCATTGAATTTGGGTTTAGTTAATGGTACCTTTAGCTAAAGGGAACTGTAAAGTTTGTGGTCGCCGTAGTCTAGTAGGTAGTGTGTTGGCTTATTAGACGAAAGGACAGAGTTCGAATCCCCGGTCAGTCATCAAAAACGAAATATGAAAAATTATTTCTTCGGCGACTTCCTCTCAGCAGATTTCTGGCAAAAACTCTGAGAGTTAAATAAAATTGCCATGAAAAGCTTCTCAAAAAAATCTGTCGTTCTGAGTCAACTTTAAACTGTAGGTCCCGCCCTCATGTATAAAATTAACACACACAACATAAGTGGTGTGAGAAGCTAGGTCGTAATCCTGGCTGAAGGGTTATAATGGCCAATTATGTATGTATGTAAAGTTCCCTTATTACAACTTACGGATAAAATAAAGTTAACTTTTTCAAAAATATGACAGTGTCGGAGCAATACCGATAAAACTGTTCACTTAAATAAGTTTTTTTTATCGCAGTGTTAACGACTGGCCTATTTTTTGTATTTTCTCATTTTGTTTATGTTACAAGTTGCCATACTGAAAATTATGTATAATATGGGAAGTTCGGAAATAAATTTAACTTTAAAAGTTACCGGTAGAATGGTCTTCCCTTTATCTTAACACTCACATCTATTTTATTGGATACTTGTAATAACAAAAAACAATTTATCTGTCAGTTAAAATCCTTCCTTTAGTTAACGGCAAGTTGTAATAATAGCCCTTAATTCAACCCAAAAGTGGCTATGAATGCAGTTTTTTTGACATCTTCGGGGTTCAGGGTTATGTGATGGTATTTTCTTGCAGTCCATTCAACTCGCTGGCGAAATCTTGAATTATTAACTGTCGTGAATCGTCATTGTTTTCAGAAGTCTGAAGCCGCCGCAGGGGCCAAGTAAAAAGGACTTGCCTACTGGTTCTTAGATCATACCAAGTTCGGCTGGGTAGTCAAACACTTTCCTTGTTATTTCTAACTATTCGGTTGTATGAAATATTTAACTTCGCATGTGTTCTTTTGCCAGGATGATAGAATCGTTTGTTAGGTATATCAATTGTGCCAGAAGAAGTGTGAATTCAGTTAGTTGGCAAACACAACGCAACCATGTTGTTCCATCCCTGCGTAAACCAATATCCAGAGAAAAAAATTTTTACCGTATATGTTAATCTCAGTATTATTTTCCGCAGGTAATTTTATTAAAGATGGTTGTAATTCAATGTTCCTTGGTTTAAGAATTACCGACAACTACGCACCGCATCTTTTAAGAATCGTAAATTTAAATTTCTATCTCGCGTTACTGCTGGGCGCCGGTCCGTTAGCCAATGAAAACGTAGAGCTTACCAGTTCGTTATCAACCGCGGCTTGAAACAGCATGAAAAATTTTTCAAAAATCTGTTTCCAAGCCGAGTTTGAACTGTAGGTCCCGCTATACATAGATAAAATTAAAGCACACAGAATGGGTGGTGTAATCTTGACTAATAAGTTGTAATGACTAAATTATGTTCAACCTTGTGTTTTTACGACCAAGTAAGCAATTGACATAGCGAGGATCCAGTATTATGTTTTAAATATTGCTTTAAAACATTGCCCAACATTTCTATTCCCTCTATACATTTGACACAAGTAAATCTTATAAGTTTTTTATATATTTTTAAAATATTAACTTGTCCACAATGTAAGGGCGTCCAGATGAAGTTTCACTAAAATCCAAACTAAACGTTCTCTAACTAATCATTTACAGACATATGTACGAAGTCAACTGTTCAGAACAGTCATGAGTGTTGTTAATGTAAAGCAAAATTAAAAAAGTACTACAAAAAAGTAGTTATATTTGCTTCTTAAGCTTCATGTTATTATTATTGTTTAATTACACTATGTGACAAAATACTTTATTGTAAAATGTGTAGTTTTTCCCTTGGACCAACCACAGGAAGTTGACTAATGTTTGCGCAAAGCGAAATAATAATAGACGTCTTCGGGTAGTCGTTGAAATGTAAACAATCAAGATCCATAAAAAATAACTTAAAGTTCATTTGATTAGGATAACATACAGTACTCCAATACATTTTGACAATTTCATAAATTTTAACCATCAGTTTGTATAAAAAATTAAGGTTTTTATATTTATTTTATTAATTTATTTCTGTTTCATTATAAAACAAATAATTTTTAATATTTTTCATAAAACAAGAGAAAAATAAGGAAAAATTTCAGACGACTCCATAGGGGGTACCTTGAGTAAAATTAAAATACAAAGTCCTAATATATATAGAAATGTTATCCCTTGTATTCAAGCACTTCATTTAACCCATTTGGAATTTAATGTACAAGTTTTGTTTAGTGTTTTCTGGTGGCACCATGAGCAAGTTTTTCGGTTGACTTCTGTTTGAGATTTAGCGGTTACGTAAACGTTTCATCAAATAATCTCCTATATACTCTCTTGAAGTCATATTGGGACTTTGTGCAACAGTATTAAGCCTGTGGGGATCTTTTTTTGTCAAAATAGATTAGAGTACTAGGACTTTTGCTGTCCACTGTATATAAAAAATATGACTCAGCTGTTATAGTCATTAAATAATAACTACTTTAAATTGTGTCCCTGCAGAAAACCTCAGCACCTGTACCTCCACCTAATTTCGACCCATATGTGAAGATAGGTATATTTTTCTGCCCCTGGAATACCCCACCATTCCATAGAGCCCTATCCGGTATAAGTATCCTCAAACCAGGCAGGATATAATAGGTGGCTTTTTCCGAAAGTCCGTACCTGCCCTCAGGGAAGACGGCATTCAAAACTCTGGAGTGTCCTATTGAGCGCTGTTTCCAGCAGCTCGATTCCCTTAGACGTATGACACTGCAAGCTGCATATTGCTTTACATAAAAATCAAACAGAGTCAGGCAGAGCATAGTATCAATAGCAGTCTGAGGGCAACTCTTTACTTCAGTGATGCTCAAGTAGGCAATACTCTCAACCTTGTCCAAGATTTTCCGTTAAAAGCTCCTATCTAAGGCAGTCCACCAAACAACACAGCCATAAGTAATAGCCGGTCTAACAATCGACAGATATATGCGAATGGCCCTAGGCGGAAAATCCCAGCCGGTAACCTGAAAGTATAAATTTTCTTATCGAAATTTATACGCAGTCCACAGTTCGTAGCCCAAGAGGATAAAGTTCTAAGCGCAGACTCCATCAATTCCCCCAGCGTCGACAAAAATCTACCACCTACCAGAATAACCACATCATCGGCGTATGCCCTTAAAGATCCTACTTTCCAGACGCCACCGATATTAGCCACCAGGAGAAACACGAGAGGGGATAGTACCCACCCTCCCTTCGGAGTACCCCTGCTGGCACCACTAATGATAGAACATCCGCCCTGATTTGAACGGATTAGTCTATTACCCAGCATATAAGTTATAAACCGCACTAGAAAATCTGTGGCGTTATCCCTAAAGCCCCTAATATCTAAGAAGGCTTTGCTTTGCTTCAACAAAACCTGTCATCATGAAGAGCGCTCTCCTACTCAACAGAGACCGGTCCATGTTTAACTTCAAATGTAGATCGATAAGTCTCCCCACAGCTTTAAAAAGAAAAGATGAGAGCGATATCGGTCTATAATCCTTAGCGCCGACGTGGCTGGGTTTACCGGCTTTCGGTATAAACACCACAAGCACATCTTCCCAACCATTAGGTATATTACACTACCGTAGACAGTCCTTATACACGTCCACCAGGTATTCATATAATATATCACTAGAATGTTGAAGCAAAGCCGGAAAGATACCATCCGGACCAGTCACTTAAAAGGCTCAAAGCTACTTATAGCCCATTTGACTCTATCCCAGGTAATAATATAGAATCGGGCGTCAAGTCAGTATTATAGGCTATGGCTGTCCACGTGCCATAGTTCTTTTGGGCGAAGCCTAAGAATTTGGGGTCCGTAGACAGCAATCTAACGGCAACATTCTCGATACTTTCACAGAAACTCATCCAGGATATTCTTTTTGCGCGCTTTATTTTCCTTTTATAATTAAAATTGGATTTATAAGCGAACCAGTCAACAACCTTGCCCTCCTAGTACAATAGCGGAACCTTTGGAGTTCCGTATTCCACGAGGATGGCTGGCTCCTCTTAAGTAAGGAGACAAGCATCTCTATAACAAGACAACAACATATTCGTCAAAGATCCAACACGATCATTGATGCAGGGAGTGGAATGGCCACTAAGGCCATATGTTCCTCCTCCACAGCCTTCTCAAATTTGATCCATTCGTTTCTTCTTGGATTCCTAAAAGGTTTATGAAAGCGACTAGACAGCTTAATACTGAAGGATATCAGCTGGTGATCAGAGAAAAAACACTCAACTGAAACTTTCCATCCCTAATCATAGACCTAATACGATTTCTAAAAGTCGGCGTATTACCAACATTAAAAATATTAAGCCTATTAAGATCACTAAAATTCAAAATCGACTTAAAATCGCATCGAGAGGATGCAACCTCATACGGCATGTACACAGATGACAGCATCAGCTCGATCCTAAGGTCATATCTGTACGCCACAGTTGTTACGTCACCTGTACAAAAGGAAGGAGTGACTAATAAATCCAACTTATTACTTGCCAAAATACAGGTTCTTACCTTCTCACTTGTTTTAGGTCCAAGTAACCTATAATCAGTATCATTTAAACCCAGAATCCTATCCCTAAAGATACAAGATTCCTGGATAAGAGCGATATAGAATTCAAGGTGGCGCAGGTTGTGTAAGGTGGGTTCACAGTGATGCAGGTTAATCTGCACCACTTTCAGCCTCCTCCGGGTTCCTGACACCTCCTATATCCGGATGACGGAATCTTAGGCGTGCCAACCCACGCATCACCCTTTGCCACCCGAAGGTGGCAACTCTTTCAGGTATGCCAATCACCTGCCTAAAAGTAGGCGGGACCTATACCGTCACTATTGGGCGCATAGGGAGGTCGGATTGAGGGATCACCTCCAGTCGAGCACCGGGCCATAGTTCACCAAGGTGCTTCACTTCTTGCACAAGGAATTTTACAGTTCCCTCGTTTTCATGCCTTAGGATCAACCGATGGAGGATATGCGGGCATTACTGCCGTCACAGCTTTCCTCCATCATAAACTCGATGAGCTTTTCTTCAATTAGATCCCATCATTTAGGAGAGATTTTGTCATCTAAATCTGACCTGTCGATGAAAGCCAGTTGAAGGGAAGGGTTAGTTCTTAAGCTCCTCTGTTTTTTCGGACGCTTTAAGACAGAGAGAGGCACCTCTTCAGGTATACCTCTTTTCATGAGATTTCCCTTGGGAAATCCTTACACCTTTCTTCTAGTTTCTACTCCCTTTCATTTATCCGTAGAAGAAGGAACACCAACACCTTTACTCTTCACTGGAAGTTTGAAACTCTAGAAGTCTTTATTCCAGTTGAGAGTTGGGGTGCAGAACCTTCTATATTCTTACTTGTGGCTTTGGAATTAGAAACAATTAGCTCTACACTCTAATCCACACTCAAGGGTCTAACCTTTTTGCCAGAGTCAGCGGCTCGTGAGAGGACACCACCCGAGTATATTGTTTCATACCCCGAAAGAATGCCTCTGCGTCGAGTCAGCATCTTCTGCTTCTTCACAGAGAGGGAATCCACATTACAGCTTGCAAATCTTCTCAAGACAGTGCGAGCCCTGCGATACGAATTCCTCTCCTTATGCAAAGCGGAACGTTTCCGCCCACCTTGTCAGACGAGATGCTTTTACCCATCCAGTTCGAATCAGTGGCTGATTGTGGGTTTCTCGAAGAGGACGTCACCTCCTCATTGCTCCCAGTAGTAATCTAAATAGTGATTGTATTATCATCGTCTTCATCCGATAGTGGAGAGACAGAGTCGTAGTGGAAATCTTATGTGGTAAGACTGAACAGATTATGAATTGAATTGAATGTAATATTTATTATTGTTATAATAACGTTTTAAATTTTTAATTTTTTTCTTTTTATTGTTATAAATACATTTTATTTCTATACATATACATTGTTAAATTAAAAATTTTTTTCTTCTTGTATATATATTCTAAATGAATTTGTTGATATATTTACTTTGCCAATCTCAATAATGTCCACTGGACGCTGAGGCCAAAATTATATTGTCGTTGTATATATTTTGAAAAGAAATAAGAAAAAATAAAAAAAAAATCGCCTCACTAAAGGACTCCTACACCATCGTCACCTTCACACCACTTGGGACGAAATTCATGACGATTTCATTGTTGTTACTCACTGAGGCTCCTAGGTATCAATGAGGCTCCGTTATAATACAGTCTGGTTTAGACCCCTGACTGAAAAACTATCTGATGAGCACGGATCGCTTAACACTCCAGATTAGGGGTATAGGAGAATATACGTGATCGGGCGTGTCGAAAAGATCACACAAGAGACATCAGTTCGGCGACAATCCTCTCACGATAATAGGGTAACCTTTAGTCATGCCTCACATCCCCAACAGGTTGGGTATAGGTACACTTAAGCCCCCATAAGATTGTTCCCCAGGCGGGGGTCCACAATCTCGTCACCCCTGTAACAACCTGTTAAAATTATCCAAAAAAATAAAAATATAACTTCTTACAAATTCAATAGATTAGTTTTATTTTTTTAATGTTAGTTTCCACTCTTGTCTTATTTTTTTTCCTCTTTAAGTGAAACAAAGAAGATGAACTTATGAAACAAAATAATGTAAGTAAAAACGAAATGGGCTATTTCCTCCAGCCGGAATTATAGAATGTTAAAAGTGACATTTAAAAAAAATAAAGCTATTAATGCAAATTTGGTATAGACTACGCCGCTATCTGATTCATAGCCAAGAGCATATGTAGTCCAAGCGGTCTTTAAAACGACGTTGAAAATGTTGGAATGAAGATCAATATAGCCAAAAGTGGGTCTAAAAGGTCACCTAAGAGACATCAGTTCGAAAAACAGACCTCTCATGATATTATTGTAACCTTATGCACCATAGGATTGATGATATAAAAAATGTTAATACATGGCTGAAAATAAACAAATTGAAATTGAAACAAAAAAAGATAGAGATGCTGGAAATAATATGAGTAGCCGAACAACATTCAGAATTCACGATGAAGTTATAGAGAAAGATAAGAACATAAAGTATCTTGAATAGATCAGGAAATTAATTTTAAAGATCATATATATATGAAAAAAATTGCTAAAAAAAAATGTTTTTTCGGAAGTATTCGCAATAAAGTTTCTATAATGACTGCAATAAATATTTACAACACAATAACAAAGCCTTACTTTGAATATGGATGAACAATAAAATATACATGCTGTAATGAATCTCCATTGGAAAGATTACAAAAATTGCAGAACAAGGCAATGCAGACTATATTAAAATTCAATAGATAGTAATCTACATCAATATGGGATATGCTATTTAAACTAAAATACATGAATATTAATCATCGACTTGAATTTAATACACATAATCCAAAATGGTATCCTCCTGAATTTCTGTGCAATCAAATCAAAAACGTAGTTACAGTACAGCCATATCAACTAAGAAATGTCGAAAACTTCAGGCTAAGGAAAGCAGATACAGCGGCAATACAAAAATCCGTATTCTATAAATGACTTTAAAAAATCTTTCGGACGATATTCAAAAAGAGAAAAATTATAATATATTTAGAAGAAAATATGTTAGTTTCGTAAAGAACAATGGGAATAGGCCTTTAATTTAGCAGGGATCTGTTAGTAAAATTTGCCTTTGTGTTTCTGGATACTATTTGATGACGATATGTGTGTGAAGTTAGCTGTGAAAGTTATATTCTTTTTTTTAAAGTGAATGTTATATTAACAGAGATTGTTAAGTCATCATACTTTAATAATTTTTAAAAGTATAAAAAAATTGTAAACAAATCTCAAAAAAAAGAAAAACTCGGACAAAACCCTTTGAACTTTACAACAAAACAAACTGTTTCCTCATCAGGAGTAATCAAGTTGAAAGATCAAAATATTTCAACATATATACTTTTGATAGATCAGGCAAGGTCGGATAAAAAATAGAGCCGTGGGGGAAACGAATCTAATGGGTTGAATAGCCATATTATTAAGTAATCCAAAACATTTTTCGTTTTGGTTGGGCATTATTTGGGATCAAAGATATAGCCGACAAAACTAACTTTTCTTCATATGGCCAAAAAAGGTGGTTTATATAAATCGGTCAAAATCGGATAAAAAATAGAATGAAAAGGACGTAGTTCGCTGGAAAGCTATGGTAGCAAGAATACCAAAACAACGTTTGTTACGGTCGGACATTATTTGTGATTTGTGCAAAATCAACGAAGTTATGCAGGTCCCCAAGTCAGACATCAAAACGAAAATATGAAAATGCATATTTCTTTGGCAACTTAATCCCATTAGATTTCTGACAAAAAACTCTAAAATTAAATAAAATTGCCATGAAAAGTATCTCAAAAATCTGTCGTTCGGAGTCGACTTTAAACTGTAGGTCCCGCCACTCATGTTTAAAATAACACACAACATAAGCGGTGTGAGAAACTAGGCCGTAATCCTGACTTAAAAGATTTATTCAAAAGGAACAAAATATTTTGAAATTTTTCTGTATTAATTTTCCATTTTTTGTAATAATTTATGTATCTGTGCAGGTTTTTTAAAATTTTTTAAACCACAACATTAGAAAGTTTGCTCTTGACCGCTTTAGAAAGAGCGGTATCTCCAGGTTTCCACTGGGACTTAAAATCACAAACGATTTAAAGTCGCGGAGTGATTTTCAGCTGCTCTGAAAATCACATGATTTTAAATTTTCGGTATGATTTCGGTGATTTAATCACGAGCAAACAACTTTTATTTTTTGTTTACAATTAAAAAATTTCAATATTTGGCATTTTGAAAAATAAATTATTTAGCATTTTATGAGCAATGTTGTTGAAATGAAAATAATGAAAATAAATTATGAGTGAATTACAAACGTTATCTGTTGGCTTAGACGCGAGGTCATGGTTCATACTGCAGGTCAGACATTTCCATGGAATTTTAACATTTCTTCGGTGACTTCCTTTCAGCAAGAACTTTGAGAGTAAATAAATTTACAATGAAAAGTTTCTCAAGAATCTGTCGTTCGGTGTCGAGTTTAAAATATAATGTAAAAATTAACACACACAATATAAGTGGTTTGTAAAAAATTATGTTTAATATGTTAATATCTATAATGTAAATATTATGTAATGTACACATAAAAGATGACAACTCTATACTCCAATAATACATACAAACAACAATTTCTAGCTAGCAGTAGGGTGGAGTACCGTCTCTGTTACATTACAAAATAGTTTTTATAAAGACTCCCTTTTTATTTATTATATTTACTCTACATTGCCCTAAACAGTAAAGCAACAAATAAAACAATTAGTGTACTAATAAAATGGGGAATAAAAAGGTATTATAAAACATTCAACTCCTTCGCAATTTTGGAAATGAGTCCGGAATCTTTGTTTTGCTGAAATTTAAAGTTGGGGTATACACCAATAAACCTAGACCAAAACACCAGAAGTTGCATTCTGTGCTAATATCTAAACAGCATTCCTTTTTAAACGTTAATCCAATAAAACTATATTGCCAATACCCGATACTGCAATGCACTACCAGACTACCATTGTCAGCATATTTTACTGTTTTTACTTCACGATGTTTTTGGGGAATTTTTGGCGGCTCGTTTACATATTGAAATAACTTGAATTTTATTTTAAAACCAAATTCTCTTTCAGAAGATTGTGATTTAGGGATTGAAACAAATAGGGCCAATCTTCTGGAGAGAATTTGTTATTATAATTACTGGTTCGCAAAGGGATTAAGAGAGAGAGAAAAGAAATAAAATATTAATAAAGTGTATTTCTTATTTCTTGCAAGGAAAGTAAGTTATGTTGAGATGGGTGCCCAGAAGAAAAACCTTTCTATTTTCCTTTATAATTGTAAATATGTGTAAAAACAATTTTGTTTGCAAATAAGTATGTAGGTGAGAATTCGGTTAAAAGTTAAAAAGGAAAGTGATTGTTAGGTACAATTTTGATTATAAAGAAAATTGAGAATGTATCTAAAGGATAAATTCGAATCCGAATAATATTCGGCACTAATGCCGTGTATAAATTATCTTCTACTTTGGAATGTGTAGTGTTGATTAACAAGGAATTTAATTGAAACACATTCCTGTAACACTTTAAATTCCCATACAATACAATAAAAATATAAAATTCAAAAATATTTCAAAAATTAGTACGATATTCAAATATAAAATTATGTACAAATTCTTATTTTTACACTTATTTTTTTGCGTAATTAATACACTTACTCTGGATTGTTTGTTCATATATAAACTTTTAGCGTGGTACTCTACCATACAATCCATGTTGGCGTAGGAATTATAGTACGAAAATACTACTGTCTGGCTTTCCAGATTTTTGCGGGATATCTTCAATTATTTTTACAATTACACATTAAGTCTAGCCTGTAAGACGTTTAAATTGCGTACTATTCTAATGTATTTTTTATAATGCAATTTCAAGATTTCCCTTTCTTATCAAAATCAGTGATTATTTTGCGTGCCTCAATTGAAGTATGTTTTCCTTTTTTGTTTTAACTTTCCCGTTTTATAACTGAGACTGCATAATTTCTGTTAAAAAATGGTGCTACCACAGAGCAGAACTCTACAGCTAATTCGCGTGAATTGGTGATCCACATTCGCTATCTTAGCAAGCCGATTAGATTAATTTGATAAGTGTAAATGTTACATGTAGATATAGGCAAATTTATTGTTTGACCCTCGTTTCGGAATAAACTAATTTTCCGATTATTTCGATCAACATCTTGTAAAATTGTGAAGGCCTTTGATATTTTGTTATATATTTTATCTTATATCTAAATTCATGTTCTAGAAGAGACTCGAAAACGTGACGACAGTCTACCACAATTTTTAAGAATGTCTAAGATACCAGTACCGAAATATAAGGTGACAAAATAGCTCGAATCTGATTCCATACTTTGGCTAGTAAGTTTGCAGCACACAATTCAAGAGATACTATTTTTTAGACATAACTTTTGATTTTGCTGTTCACAAATGTGAATGTGTCTTTTGATTATCAACAGCAACAATATAAAAACAGCAATGAAATGCTCGAATTGATGCGTCAGAATCATAAACCGCAATATTATTTTAAACCGATAACTTTTTCTGAATCTTCTCTAGAGCAACTCCATTGTGTATGCAAATTCTGAGGTAAATGTAGATTTATCTCTATCCAAATTCTTTATCCAGAATTCCTGCAGCAAAATTTTAAATTTAGTTATTATTGGGCTCTTAAGTCATAATGGATCGAATAAATGCACACCTGTAGACAATACGTTACGTTTCTCTGACCTAATATTTGCATTTACTTTTGGCAATTAAAATTTTAATAAATCATTTGAGATCTAAAGTTTTTGTAGTATCGCTGCTGTTAAAATCTAAACAATCTTTCCTCCGAGAGTTCTGGCTATAGAATTTCTGCTTTTGAAATATGTATTGTGTGGGGGTGAGCGGGGGAATAAAAATAAAATATTTGGCAAAAACAAGAAAAATAAACAAATATTAATTTTCGATATAAATTCTTTATTTTATACAAAGAACATACCTTTCGGGTTGGGGTTTGGTTGTATATTAAAATATCTCTTTTCTCTTGTTTTGCTAACAATTCACAATTTAAGTCTACATAAAACACATAATTGTACAAATACCTAGAACTACGCTTAAGATCAAGGTGGCCAGCGTGAACATCCCGCCCCCTTGCAACATTGCAACAAGAGGACAGAGAATTCACATGGCCAGAGATCAATAGTTTAACAGTTCATGATATAATTCAGGTTTATTATAAATTCAAATAAAATGGCTAAGAGAAATGCATACAAAGAGGTAGTATGAAAACAATTCAGGTTAAGAAAAAATAAAAATAAATAAAGAATAAAGTACTATTTCCCTAGTACGTTTATAACGATGGTAGCGCCTGCAGTTGCATTCGATGCCGTCATAATGGCCCCATTACCGGAACTGGCAGAGTGACTAGCACACGAGCAAATCGGGGGTGATTCTTTCAGAGCTTAATTGCGGGTTGCGCTCTTCTTGTGTTGAATATGGGATGAAGTCCCGGTGGTATTAGCTCTTCTTTTGGGATGGTTCCTTCGGCGAGAGCTGTTTTTGGGCTGAATTTTCTCCGACGCGTTTTTCTTGCCCACTTGGCTACCGTCAGCTCTTCGATGAAAGTTCAGCATGGCATAGTGCTCCTGCAAACATTCCATACACCGGTCTCTGCTCCGGTACTCCTTAACAAAATGCGAATGTGCCAAACAGCTTGTGTCTTTTCACTAAGATTAATCGTTTTTAGCTTACGCCATCGATTAGCATAGCTAAGAGATTCGTTCAAAAAATCAGGTTCCGGCGGAGAGAGTATGGCACTTCCTATAATGAAATATCCCATCACACGGGTTATCTGTCATCGAGCTGAGAGATCTAGAATTCAAAAAAGCCTCTATTCGTGACAACATAGTTGAGAATTCTTCATAAGTGAAGCTCTGAGCGTGGGATATCTTTCTCAAATGAGTTTTGAAACTCCTGCCTCCCATAAGCCACCCTTATGTGGAGTGCCAGGAGGAATAAAATGCCAATCCAGCAACTGAAAGGCATCCTTGATGACAATCTGACCTTGAAGACTATCCAGGAACTGTTGTCCTTGTTCTGACCGGTTAGCTGGCTCCAATACCATTGTCAGAATACAGGTGAGAGGGACAGCCACGACGTGAGAAGAATCGAGCAAAGACGGCCAGAAAACATTCGGTAGATATATCGTTAGTAGCCTCCAGATGGATGGCTCGAGTAGCAAAACAAACAAACACCAAGACATAGTTATTCTACAACCGCGCCTGATATACGACTTTATATCAAAGGGACCAGCAAAATCAATTCCGGTATGGGTAAAAGGGCGAGTAAGCGTAGTTCTTTCGGGAGGTAAAACAGACATAATCTGCTGACCGAGCTTCTTTTTATATAAAGAACACACTTTGCAGTTGTGAACAACTGTTTTGACCAAATTCTTCAATTT
>QOCX01001249.1:6889-40618 GCA_005959815.1 Sarcophaga bullata | reverse complement strand
GAAACAAAAATCCAAAGTATATCTGATTAGTGAAAGGAACTTATATAAGGTGTGGATAAGCGCCTTAGCACCAAGGAGGATTAGCACGTGATCAATAGTTTGCCGTGCCTAACTTGGCCCCGTTTCGTAACTCACCTTACATCAGACCGACTGGCAGGGGCCCACTTCGATGAACGGACTCTTCACTCAAATTTACCACAATGCCCCGTAAATGGATTATAAAAAACTTCTTTCTCCCAAATTTCTTTCTGCCACTGTCGAGTTTTATCATAACCCGGCCTTTCGCCATTTTTTCCCGAAACTTACTGACCGCTGATCCGATTATTAAAGTTGAAAATCTTGGCCAGGGATGAAAAATTGGCTCATTACATGTGACCGCCTATTGCGCATTATATAGACAAGAAAAGACAAAGAAAAAACATCTTTCAGTTATAATGCCCAAACAAAGAGCTAAATTATTCACTTGCAACGCAAGTTGGTTGCGCTTTCCTTTCGTAAAAACCCTGCTTTGTCCCCTCTCGTACTCCTTTCTGATTTTTTTTTTCAGTAAAAAAATCTGGTGGCCATTTCAAGTGTATCTACTCCTGAAGCGATTTGTAACAGACGATACGCGCAATATAAAACAGGGCATTATATCCATGAGTTTCTTTATGGTAAGTTTAAATAGAATTAAAAAAAAATTGGAAATAATTCCATTTCTTTTCAGATCACCTCCCTTACCTTGGCAATTATGTATTCGGGGGTGCGTAGTGCCTCACAAACCTCGATACAGGATATTGGCGGCATGATTTTTATGCTGAGTACTGAAATGATTTTTACATTTTCCTATGGTGTTACCTATGTTTTCCCCTCGACTTTGCCCATAATGCGTCGTGAAGTGGGTGAGGGCACATACAGTTTGTCGGCGTACTATGTTGCCGTGGTACTATCGTTTATACCGATGGCTTTTCTGAAAAGTTACATTTTCTTTGCCTTGGTGTATGGTGCCATATATTTGGATCGTGGCTTTATGTTGTATCTAAGCATGGGTTTAGTATTGGGCCTATCGGCTGTGGCAGCCACAGGTTATGGCTTGTTCCTATCGACCATCTTTGAAACTGAAAAAATGGCTTCAGAGTGTGCAGCCCCTTTTGATTTGCTGTTTCTTATATTTGGTGGTGCTTATTACAATGTGGATTCAATACCGTTTCTAAAGTATTTCTCCTTGTTTTTCTACTCGAATGAGGCTTTGATGTATAATTTTTGGATAAGTGTTGATAACATAGGTAAGTTAAGGGTTTCTACACCGAAGGAAAACGTATAGAAAACTTATTTCTTTTTTTTCTTTCCTCAGAATTGTTCCCCTTATGAGGAAATCCTTGTATAAAAAATGGTTATGAAGTGTTGCGCGTGGCTCCTTCGTACTTCACCGGATACCCTATTGGACCGATTGTTTGGGTCTTATATTTGTAGCTGTGGTTTTCAATTTACTGGCCTACTGTTTTTAACGTAAATATGTGCGACGTAGTGGTTATTACTGATTCTTTAATATCCTTCAACCAGTAATGTGCTCCATCATATCATGTCAATACAATTTTAATTTTCCTTTTTGTTTTTTAATCGCACGCTATTATTTGTATTTTTTATTACGTTTTTAGAAAAAATAAAAATAAATTTTATAAATAATTTAATTTGAAGTTATCGTGACACGTGTATCATAGTGTCACAACAGCCTAT
The DNA here is from genome assembly GCA_005959815.1 of Sarcophaga bullata. Lineage (NCBI taxonomy): Eukaryota > Metazoa > Arthropoda > Insecta > Diptera > Sarcophagidae > Sarcophaga > Sarcophaga bullata. Next base: position 38,902 of record QOCX01001249.1, on the reverse strand, counting down.
GGGGCCTCTGAGCACTGAAGTCACTTTATCTACCATTATTTTTTATATAACCAGCCTGAGAGTCAGTCGCCGTAGTTTAGTAGGTAATGTGCTGGGTTTTTAGACGTGGGGTCATGGTTCGAATCCCAGGTCAGATATCTCCAACAAAACGAAATATGAAAAAATATTTCTTTAGGCGACTTCCCCTCAGCAGACTTCTGGCAAAAACTCTGATTGTAAATAAAATTGCCTTGAAAAGTTTCTCTTGTGTGTTGCTTACATGCATACATAATTGATCCTTACAACCCTCCAATCAGCTTCTCACACCACTTATGTTGTGTGTGTTAATTTTATACGTGACCTACAATTTAAAGTCGACTCCAAACAACAGAGAGAGACTTTCATAGTAATTTTACTCCGAAATTCAATTTTCTCTTAATTTTTGCCCGAAATTAGCTGAGAGGCAGTCACCAAAGAATTTTGAGGTGGTATGTTGCAGTGGTTAAAGTGCTCGACAGAAAGTGCCCTACAGAAAGTAGGAGTCCAATAGTAGAGTTCTTCGTTACTACACTATAGAATGTTCATCAAGGACAGCGACAGATAGGTGAATACGTTATCATCATTGGTCTGGCAATAAATGAGGGCACAACAAATTATATGTTATCGACAAATGCGGCGTACTGATTCTCAGATTACGGCCGATAACTATACTTTTGATGTAGTCAAGGAATTTATCTATCTTGGCGCCGCTTTTACCACTAAAAACGATGTCAGTCTGGAGATCAAGCGCAGGATCACTCTTGCCAACAGGTTCTACTATGGTCTTAATAGGCAATTGAGTAACAGAGACGAAACTCATACTCTACAAGACGCTCATCCTACCCATGCTTCTTTAGGCATGGACCTTATCAAGCCCTGATGCAGCAGCCTTGATATTATTCGAGAGAAAAATTCTACCTAAGATTTTCGGTCCAGTGCAAGTTGGCAAAAATTTCTGCATCCGGTACAGCAGTGAGCTGTATGAGTTCCTCAACGACATAGACGTTGTGCAGCGTATTAATATCCAGCGGCTAGGCTGACTCGGCCATGTCATTCGAATGGAGGAGGATGCTCCGACGAGACGGGTATTTTATGCGGGGATCCGCGGAAGTCGGTGAAGAGGACGACCTTGTATCCGTTGGAAGGATCAACTCGAGGAAGCCCTGTTAACGATTGGTGTGACCAACTGGCGTAGGCGCGCAAGAAGCAGAGGCGCCTGGAAGGATGTGTTGCGGCAGACCGAAATCCGTTAATCGGGTTGTTATGGCCATTTAAGTAAATAAGTATCAGGTCAAGATCTTCTAATTGATTATTCGTTACCCCTTTATGACACATGTTACCCGTTTTAAATCTCTGTTTTCAGGTTTTTTCTTAGCTTTCTTCAACACTTTTCTTAAGCCCTCTTATGACGTTCCAATAATTTCAGAATTCCAATGTGTATTCACATCAAAAAAAAAAAATAAATTTTTAACACTTGAAATTTGTATTTTGTATCCTGCTTTTTGCTACTTTTAATTCTTCTTTTTGTTGTTGTTGTTGTTTTTTAAGGAAAAATTCTTACTTCCATTCGAATCAAACTTTACACATGTTTCCTTTTAATTTTTCTCGTACAATTGACTTCTCCGCCCCAGTCGTCGTTATGATATAGCATGGTCTGGTGGTATGGGTATGATATGGAATGGAATGCCAATACGAAATGATTGTTGTTCACCTACATACACAAGTTTGTAGTTGTTGTCAGAATCAATTGTAAAGTTTTTAGTTGTTACGAACAAAATACTTTATTTCACCGTTTTTTTTTATCTGCGTTTGTCTTAAGTTGGATTGGGTGTGCACACATTTACACTACGGTGTACTCCAATTGAAGTTAAAAACCAAGTCATTTTGACAAGACGACAGAATCAGTGTGGCAAGTTAGAAAGTGCAAGAAAAATCAGAATGAATTTCTACAGGCAATTAGGCTCCAAACATATCTATTTGAAGAACAATTTTTTAATTCTCTCTCGGGTGCACTGGTAGTCTAGTGTGTTAGACTATTAGCGTGAGGGTTTTTAGTTCGATTCCCAGCAGAGGCTCTGGTTTTGTTGCCTACATCGAGCATAAGTTCAAACCGACTCAGTTCGTAAATAATTAAATATTATTCGCAACTACAATCTCACTGCACACTTCTTTGTCTGGTGCCATGCGGGTTCTACCTACAGTTTACCTAGAAATATCTTTCGTAACTTTCTTGAAAGTGGGGCCTATACATTCCTACTTGAGGTTTCTGATCTCGAGGTGATAGATTGCTGTTGTGTTACTGATCTCGACACACATCCATCGTTAGAGTTGAGTATAGTCAGTTCGATTTTCTCTGTAATACTATTCGATATGAAATGTCAGAAGGCTTCATTGATGAGTTTTCCCTGACATACTATTCCCTATCAAATGTCAGAGAGCTTCTTTGATGAGTTTCGGTCCTTCTTGATCCTTCAGGCTTGTTAAATATGCTGCCTAAGTACCGCAACTTCTACGAAGTCTTTTCCGGCCACATGTAGGCGTTTAGTACTTGCTACATCGACTTTCTTCTTTTGATGTTGACTTTTAATCCAACACGGCTTGTCAATTTTGCACTTCCATCAGTTGTATGCTTGTATCGTCGGGAGAATATTTGGGTGAAGACGCACACTTTTGTCAGTATAGTCTAAGTCCTCAGGCTATTCGTCTTCTGTGGCCAGTAGATTCCGTATTTCAATGACTGTCCTACATTCATTTTTCAGGCATTGACGCATTCTAAGCCTGACTTAAGGAATAGCACCGTTTTAAATTTTTCTGAGCTCCGGTAATAACGCCTCGGAGAATTCTCTGTTCAGCTTTTAAGCAACTGACCTGTTCATCGCACTCTGCAATTTATTAGTATTTGGATACTAACTACTTCAAGATCGAAATTACGACCTAGCTTACACCCATGTTGTGGTAACAGAGTGACGGATCTGCGGTTTAACGTCACATTTAAAGTTTTTGGCGAAGTCTGCTGAGAGAAAGTCGCTGAAAAAACACATTCGTCATATTTCGTTTTGTTCGAGATGTCTAAGCTGGGGTTTGAACTATGGGCTCTCGTCTTAATAAGTCATATGCTACATACTAGACTACAACGATTCCAACGACTTGGAAAATCATTTCTTCAGCTATTAATTCAAAAAATATTGACTCTGGACTTAATAAGAATATATTGATAATAAAATTCGAATTGGAGGTCCCTATTAAACCGTATCCAAATATCCGATTGCAAGTTATGCTACTATTGAACTCAACTGTAATTTAAAATATTTTTGAAAAAATTTCAAATTTCGTTAAGAATTTAATTTCTCTCACTTGGTCCACACTGGCTACAATTGTTGAACACAACCAAAAGTTTTGGCAATATTTTCCGCCGCTTGTTACTTTAGTAGACAAATGAAAAATTACTGGAACAGAACATCAGAAGTAATAAAGAATGCAATCTTATTACCATGTTTAGTACTTCAGTAATACAAAAATGAAACGACCGAAGAGAACTGTTTCGGTTTCGATTTGCTTTTTAGCCACCTTGTTCAGATATATTAATCAATTAGTTTTCCCAGCTTAGCAGGTGAATAGTCTACTGCAGCAGGTTCTAGACTGGTAGGGTTGAAATCTGTCGATGTAGAGAAAAAATGCTCTCTGTCGATATTTATTAGGTGTAGGGGTGAGGAATTTTGTTCATTGAGATCTACTTTCTCTTAAGAATAGAAGCTGCTGTCCGGATCGATTCTTGCACTGGGTTCTATCTCCCTTTTATGCTTAAATCACATGCCTATTTATCGCAAACTAGCAATTCTTACAGGCCTATATGCTTTTGGTAAGTATGCCGAAAGATTAGACATTCTGTCTAATGACATCTGTAAAAGCTGTAGGTTTTATAAGTAGGGTTGTGTTCCTGTCATAAAGAGCAGGAAATTTTTAAAATCTCAATTTCTAACATCCTTAACCGATCTCTCGAATACAAAAATTGCTGCAATAGCAAGACTTACTTTAGACTTGGGTTAGCTTCCACTAAAGAATGTTTGACGGGTTGATTGTGATATCACAATGGTTCGAAATGCTGGTCTAAACATGACCTTTTAAGGAAGGTCCGCCACATTCTCTAACCTAGTTTATCATCGATAAACCTACATACAGCAGTCACTTGGTTAAGGTTAACATCATAAACCTATACTGGTTGTAGTAGCATAGATATGAAAAATTAACGGATATGGGTCGAGCGTTAAAAACATTTAGAATCTTGTTCATTTAGATTAAAAAAAATTCTTGACGTTCTTAGCAAAACAAAATATTGACTTGATGCTATCGGAACCGAGGTTCTTCTGACTGAAATTTGTAGAATTCTAAATACGATAACTATTCTGTATCTAGTTATGATCAGATGTCTATTATATGGTTTTAGGAAACTGATTTTAGTATTTCGCCTCTAGTTATTGCGTTAAGGCGACTCATATCAATAATGAAGTATGTTTTCAAATGTGCTCCTCAGATGCAAGGATAATTTCTTTGGTCAACAACATTCCAGACCTATCCATTCTATTAGTGAGGCGTCTTTATCGCTACCTGTTTTACATGTTATCCAAGTTTAGTTACCCATGCCTCGTATTTGAGAATATTTTCATATGATTTTTTATTTTTTCAGCTGTCAGAAAGAGTGAGGTTAATTTGAATTTCCTAAACCTAAACGTTCCTTGAAGGGTAATATTGTGATGTTAGACCAGAAGTCTAGAAAACTTTCAAGGACAATATAGACTTAAACTTAACTTATCACACGACCTTCTTAGATAGTGTAAGTATGCTATAACTCATTTTGGTCTTCTAGTTTAGATTAACTTTTATAAAGCTGGATTCTAATCTCGTAAAAAATCAGGCATCAAAAACCGGAATTAAACTTAAGCTGAAATATAATGAAGACATATGACATGGTGAGGAAAATTCAGATCATGAGCGAATATATTCCGATTAAGGCAATAAACAATAATAATACAAAAATGGATATGGTGTAACGTCGTTTAACATTAATATGTTAAACAAAAGCTACGAAAACAAAACAACGGACTTGTTTGCTTCATTAACAAATAAACAACAACATCAGTACAACAATAAAAGGAATAAAGAAGTAAACAACAAACAACAACAACTCTGAAGGGATGAACGTAAACACGATACAAAAACAACAAAGAAGAAAACTTGTATGAATGTAAACAACATGTTTACATACATACATGAAGGCAAAGACTAGAACCTTCGCCTACGAGAACATTCATCAGACTGTTTACGTCGCCATATAAAAGGCAAGGCAAAGCATGCAAAGTCGGTATAGAAGTTCAATCAGTCTTGTGTAAAGACGCGTTGCTTGTGAAGTAAACCAATCGTGGTTTGAAAATCTCTGTTACTAAAGATCTACAGAACAATTGTGTGATAATTGTTATTGTTTATCGCAAGGGGCATAAACCAAGGAATAACAAATAAGCAATTGTTGTTGTTAGAATCAGTTGTGAACAGTGGCACACGAAAGTTGTGAAAATTAGGCCGAATAATAAAAAATTCAATTAAAATCAACACAAATTTATTTTTTATTTTCTATTTGCAATCTACGAGCTTCATATTCAAACGTTTTTAAAAGGTAAAAACGTAACAATAATAACAATAAAGAAAGATTTTAGACGAAGGTTAACAAATTCTTTTGGAAAAAATCAGTTCAGAAAAAATTATGCATTATGATTGCATTCTTTTACAAACTGCCAACCTCTATACAAATTCAGACTGTTGCTGATTTGGAATTCTATTATTGTTGGTTTTTTCTTTTCTTTTTTTTTTTTCTGACTTAAACTTAAAAACTTAAATACAAAAACTACAAAAACAAAAAAAGCAAAAAAAAACAAAAAAAAACTTCTTATCAACTTGTCTTAAAAATTTTGTGGTGGCACAAAAGTTAAGAGTGCATTCTGTGCAAAAAAAAAAAATAAAAAACTTTCTGTCGAGGTTCGTTTCGTTTTGTTCTATTGAGTTTTGTTCAGTCAGTTCAGTCAGTTTTGCTGTTTTCATTCTGTTTTCTTCTTATTATTCTTTTTTTTTGTTTTTTTTTGACTTTTTTTTTGCATTATTTTTCGGTATGATTTCAAGATTTGTTTGTAAAACTTATAATTGAAAATTTTATGTAACGTTTTTGCCATTTCATTATTATTGTTATTGTTGCTGTTGTCGTTTGGCATTTTTCAAAATGTTGTAGAGCAGAAATTTTAGTTTTGGATTACAAAAAACAAAAAGGTGAGTTTCTATTTGTTGGACTTAATTCTCTCATGCCTGAGAATGTCTTTTCTTTACGGTTATATTAAGAGAAGATGCAAAAGTAAAAATATTTGGTGGATCAAGTGGGTCTATTACATACCCTATCATTAGGGGATTTATTAGTGTAGGATGGGTTATCGAAACATGGTTAACGTAAAATTTCTTTGCGGTAATGCCACGAGATGCCATAGATCCGTAACTATGCGAATATAAGTTCAAAAAGTTTGGACAAATTTTAGCATTGAGAAGCTAATACCGGCCGTATGCCACCGATACCGCCAACTGTATTCAATCCACTTCAGTCAAGCTCTTTTGAAGAAGTGTCATAACACAGCAGATCATAAAGCATTCCTGAAGTGGAATACGTTCGAGAGTCAGTAATGTTTAGTTTTATCACTGAAATCTTATCTGCTGCCTTTCCAACCAATCCAGAGTACGCAAGTAATCCAGAGGATGTCAATACATTTCTTATGATCCTATGACCTCTAAAGAAAAAGCCACAATTCAAAAGTATACGTTGAACTGCAATATAATTAAGGGCTATCGGCAAGCCGGGACCATTATGGTCATAGTCAAGCTGCACTTATAAACATACAGTCAAAGAAAAAAGTAGTCTACATGCACCATTGTATTTATGTTGAATGTATAACGTAATTGCCTTAGTGTAACCTCAGGACTAGACAAAATGCTGCAGATGTTTTCTAGACCATAAAATAGTATCATAATACTCATCATTTTAGCCCTTTAGTCAGTATTATGACCTAGCTTCTCATACCACTTAGGTTGTGAGTAATTTTTGACATGAGTGGCGGAACCTACAGCTTAAAGTCAACTCCAAACGGCAGATGTTTGAAAAGTTTTTTATGGCAATTTTGATTGCTTTTCGAGTTTTTGCCAAAAATCTTCTGAGAGGAAGTCGCCTAAGAAACATTTTTTCATACTTCGTTTTGTTGAAAATGTCTGGTTTGGGGTTTGAACTATGGCCTCATGTCTACCTACTAGACTAGGGCGAGTTCTCCATTAGCCCAAGCAAATCAGATTTTGAGATAGATTCCCTAAAAGCAGATTTGGTATACGTGATAAAACGACATTTATATCAGGTGTCCCGCAGAGACCACAGTGTTGCAGAGGGGCAGGCATTAATGAAGTTATTTTTAAAGTTAGAGGAGTTCATAAATTGCGATTTTAAAGCTGATATTTTCATGTCAACGGCTATCTCTTCTCTAGAACTCTTGATTGTCATTCTGTCTGTTTCTGTTTTTTCCACACCCCTATACCTCTTTCTACCATTTTCAAAGCATAGTGTTGATCCAAAGCAACATAGAAAATCGATTATTATTCATTGCTTTGTCGGGTTCCAACTAAGCAAACCATTTGTCTGCCATAGCAGTTCCTATGGTGATAGGATTGTTATCGGTCCAAATGATTTTCGCCTGTAAACAACTTTCTCTATGGAAACGCATTGAGTTGGAGTAATTGGGTTAGTGGTGGGGAACTTTGGCCAAGTGAGTTCTAATTTTTTTCAGGACTTGTAGTTTATTATCCATGTTATCCCCTCTGGGTATCATTGGACTTCTAGGGCAGATTGATTGGAAGATTACTGAAGCCTATTAATTTTGAAAATTTTAAAAAGTATAACGGATTCTAAACAGGATGAATTGGATTGGAAATCAAGCACTTTAATAACTAGAACACGTCAGCCCTATTATGTCATTCAAAATAACAGGAACTTGCGGAACATTTCTTAATTATACCCCGATTGTGTAGTAGGTAGTGTGCTAAACTTCAAGAGCCTAGGCAGTGGTTTCGCTGTCCACCAGAGACCAGTGTTTGTGATTGCCTGTTTGTTTGTCTGACATGACACGTGGTTAATCTCAATAGAAAAAAGAAAATGGGAATTATTACTAAAAAGCAGTTCTCAAAAAAGGTGACGAAGGTATATACATCCGCTATCTTTCTCTTCTCCTATCTCTTTCCATTATTGCAACACAATGCACTGCATGAATGGGGGTTATCCTGTGAGTGTTGGTCTAAAAAAAAGATCAAGAGTCCTCTTTCCGTGCTACATACATAATTTGGCCATTACTACCCTTCAGTCAGGATTACGGCCTAGCTTCTCACACCACTTTAATTGGTATACATGAGTGGCGGGACCTTACAGTTTAAATCGACTCTGAACGACAATTTTTTGAAAAATTTTCATGGCAATTTTATTTACTCCAGAGTTATTTGCTAGAAATCTGCTGAGTAGGTAAGTCGACGTATTTTCGTTTTTGATGTTCTGACCGGTGATTCGAGACCTTGGCACTTGTGTTATCGTCTAATAAGCCAATACACTACATACTAGACTAACGGCACTAACTCTTTCCGTGTTATAACGTTTAGAGAATTTTATCCAATAAGTTTGATACCATAGTTGTAGTGTATATTAATAATAAATATTTGTTTTTGATATATATGGGATATTCACCTACATGTTGGTGTTTTGATTATTTCAACATTATCTTGAGTTATATTTTGGTATGGAAGATAGTGCACTAAATAAACTATTTCTACAGTATGATTTTTATTATAATGTTTTTTTTTTTGTTTTGATTCAGTTTTAATGATTTTATTTTAAATATTGCCAGGTTTTCGTATATATTGAATGTGTGATTTTTTGGAAGAAAGTAAGGATCTGGTGAGCGGATTTTTAGTAATGTGTTATGTCAGTTTTTTTAATAAGTTGATTGTGAATATATTTATGTTTTATATTTTTTTTATTCTTCATAATTGTTGATTGTTAGTGCTTTTTTGTTAAGGTATTGTTTGTTCTTCACCTCATGTAGATATTTTAAATTGGAATGAAAACTAACCCTTTCGTATCCAATTTCCCAATATGTTGGACCCGAGCTCATCACGATTACATTAGGGTTAATATCGCTAACACATTAATTGCAATGACTTTTAAACAATAAGACTAATAATAATAATTATCGATTGAAAGGCTTACATTTTTATGATTTTAACTATTATCATTTACTGCGGTGAGAATAGGTATATTTTTACCTGGTCTTCGATTAGGTATTTTGATAATTAAAGTATGTAAAGAGTTATTTAATAGAGTTTTATTTTTTTACGAGGTTGAGATGTGAAGAATGTATATGCTGGGAAAAAGTTTATTATTCAATAAAAAATTATTTATTCGATAAATTTTGATAGTGATTTGTTAAAGATTAATCTTATAAATTATTTTGGGTTTATATGTTCTCAAAGTTTTAGTTGTTTAATCGATGAACTTATATTAGGATTCATTAGCGAGATGATCAGTTCTGCAAGTGATGGAATGATGATGGATAGATTTCTATTAGTTCTGTAGAATGATTAGTAAGAGTTTATTTTTTTAATCGAGTATATGCAGCGTGCTTATAATAGATATTCTCTATATATCACTAGAATAGATAGGTATATAGTGGTTCCTAAGTCATATAGTAAACGTGGTATTAATCGATTTATTAAATGCATTCGAAAACGCTCTCTTGGTTCATAGATTATTAAGATAGAAACGACTAGTAGATCCTTCAACCCTTATATATAGAGGTACCAGAAAGTATACAGTTTCATATTTATCTATATAATATTGAGTTTGTCATTTGATCATAATGTGTTGTTAAATGATTAAAAAAAACTACATCTGGCAATAAATAAAAAGGCGCTGTTAAAATCCTAAACTCAATTAGGTATTGGATAAAGGGAAAACAAATAATCTATCGATTTATTGGTACCTGATTTTTGTTCCCCAGGGAACTATACGAGCAATCTATGGTTATGATTCAATCATTAACCAAAGTCAGGATACTCTATACATATATTTGATTATAGCTAACTGAATTTATAACATTAATAGATCTATATTATTTATCAAACTTTACTATGTAGAGCGTAAAAAGATGATGAAATTGTAACTAGATGAGATTGTGAGGAGGATAGGATAGAGAGATTTGGTTCAGATTCTTATCCTATATAAACCTTTCAGCCTTTTACCATTTATAGACAAGTGGGCTAAAAAATTTGACAATATTTTGATTTTTTTGTATTTTAATATTAAAAGTAGGAAGGGTAGAGCGGATGAATTAGTAAGTTAATATTCTTTATATGTAAACTATTTTTTTTGCCGCTGAGCACTAGTATTATTTAAATAAAGTGGTCTTAATATGGTTTCTATATGTATGTCAATCAGCATTCTAGACGCTCATAGTTTCTCTATACCGCTTAAGTTGTGTGTGCGCCTATTTTTATGTGGCGAACCTATAGTTTAAAGTCGAGATAATTTTGAGACGATTTTGGTCATGCTAGCATTTTTATTTAATGCTCTCAGTTAGATTATGACCAGAAATCAATTGTCTTTGAGTAGGAAAGCCACAAAATAATATTTGTTCATATCGTTAGTTTAATCTTAGAAAGTGCTATGACCTGGGGTTGTTTGTAGAACCGATAGGCTCACACGTCCATATTTTTATATGCGACATAATGTTGGCGTTAGTTCGTAACTATGTCTATATAACACTGAACGACTGCAAACTCTTAGTTTTTTGAGTATTTTTCTTTCAAATTAAATTTTTTGTAGGTATAGATTTGTTATAGGCTTCCATTAGACAGTTCACTGACTCTCCAGATTTCAGCATAAGCTTTAGTTGTAGATGTCGAACCTATCTTATTTGTATCTTTTTTAGCGGATATTACAGAATATATTTTTTTAGTTGGATAGATGCATAGAGAAGTATAGTGGTAAGATGTTTATGTTCTTATATATCTTTGCCTTGGGAGAAAGAGCGTCAGATTAAAGATTTAGTTTGCATAGTTAATTTTTATTGCCAATCCCTTCAGTAGACATTTGGGTACAGATTCCAACGATCTGTGTAATATATCATAGATTCAAAGTAAATGGCTATATTTAATGATGCGACTGTTGAAAGGTGGATATTCTACAGGTCTGGACTCCCACTTTTTGCATATTCATTGCGAACGAAGCAGTGGCGTTTAGTTTTAAGGGACGACTAAATGTGCACTGAACTATAAGTATAGGGGTTACACGGTCGGACAGAACACTGTAAAGTATGTCTTAAACTTGCCATATTTAAAACGTGATTTTCTTACTAGTTATCAGTATCTGTTTTAGTATATTTGGTAAGGAAATCACGTTGGGATATACATCACTTCTCACAAATTAATATTGTGTAGTTTATAGATTAAATAGTATAGAATAGTGGAAGTATTCATTTTCTTCTTCACATATTCAGGGAGACTAATCGGCAGTAGTGCCGCAATGATCCATAACTAGCTAAGTGACTTGGTAGAAATTGTGCCACTGGTTGTCATTCTTGATAATTCTTCTACCAATTGTGTAATCAATTTGAGGTTATAACGATCAGATCAATTAAGGAGATACATAAAACCTTTATATTTAACGGAATTCTATCACATTAGCTGTAGGGTACCTGGGCAGAAGTATTTACTGATTCCTGCTTCTTGTTTATGACATATAGCGTGTTAAAGTTTTTAAATTTAAAAGTTTTGGCAAATATGCAAGCAGCTTGTATTGGATAAATACTTTCCTAACAATCTGAAAGCATTACCATCACTTGACAGTCGGCCGATTTTTTAGATCCATATATGAGGATGTCTATTGTGCTATATACATTTGTGGAAGGTCTTTAGTAACTGAACCTGTGCACTGATGAAGGCAATATTGTGATTAAAATACTGCAACACGAGAGATTATAATAGTTTGTTTTAACTATTTTCGAGAAGGACTTCCGTAGTAAAGTGCAAGTATTAGATATTGGTGTGTTGTATGGCTTATCTTCAGTCAAGAAGTAGTGGCGTCAAGACACCCAGCTTATATTAACAGGTCGAATTGAGGGTTTATACAATATGTATTTCATTTAGCGGCTATCTCTTCAGTCCAACAGGTTCTGCGTCGGAATACTAGAGTAGTTATATTTGTATGAAATGCCGTAGAAAAGCTTTTCATAATCAGCCTTAGCCCGGCCAAACTGTTACGCCCGTTTATTTTATTTTTTCTTTTTTTTTTTTTTTATTTTTTTTTTTTCTAAAGAGTTTTTTTATTTATAATAATGTAGGTCGCCAAGTCACTCCCATATAATAAAGATTACCACAGGTTAACACAAGAAGGTGAGGAAGCGAGATGCTAAAAGTTGTAAATAATGATAAAGGAACCCCTAATGCCCTATGAAGGGCAGTTTGAATGTTAAGCACCTTGTGATCCTTTAAAAAAAATGTAAGGTGGAAATTCCCAAAAAAAAAAACAACCCCTTTTAACATCTTCCTCAACATATACTGGTTAAGAAATAGAATTAGCACGAAAATCTGAAAATTATTTTTTCTTACGACAGAAAAAAAGAAGAACAAAAAAAAGACCGAAATTTACTATAAAATATTTCAAACCGAACAACTGCACATGAATCAACATACCAAAACAAAAATCAGTCATCGCAAGGAAAATAAAGTATCATGTGTAAATGCCGAATCACAATACTCCGTAACACGATACAGGGATACTAATCGACGGATCTCCAATGAAACAAGCCAATCGCAGGCAAGACATATTCATGAGACGACTTTTTATTGGACTGGCACCGAGGTACAAACACATTTAGACCAGACATTAAGACATTTAAAAACGACTCACAAACCCCACCCGGCATGTAGTATGTTTGAGCAAAGAGTCAAAAACACACATATCCATTGAAACATTTTCGTTTTTGTGTATACTGAGGCATAGACGCCATAATGGCTCTGAGTAAAAGAATCGTTATAGTTTTGCGAACAACAATAATGAGCCAGCAAATGAAAGGAAAAGAAAAGATAAAAGTGAAAGCACAACAGTCCATATCAACCTACGCGGGTGTCCATGGCCGACCAAAGTAGGCATTGGCCGCGAGAGGCTTTAGATTTGCGAGACCCTAGGGCAACACTGAAGACATTGCGGGGGTGAGTATTGATATTATGTTTTTGATACACAGAAGGAAATAGGTATTATAGGATTTCTATACAAAATTTTCTTCAGCGTTAAATTTTTAGTTTCTCACCAGCATGGAGAGTATTTGGAAAGTTTTATTTCAACATAGATATTTACGGTTACTTAGAAACCAGAAAGTGATTGGCGATATAAGCTATAGCATACTGGAAACGTACATAAGTCCAGAAAGACGTTTACATACGCACAGTCAGCTTATATTCATTGGAGTCATATTTTTGCGACTCATGTATTTCATTTATTATAATGAGAGCATGTGTCATTATCTAGCTGTTAGTTGAATATAGGAACTATGTTCATTGCTGACTACAAGCAATTCAGTTATTTATAAGTGATCGGTATGGATATTTTAAGATTGTTACCGTGACACAAGAAAATTTGTTTTTCATATATAGATTATATTTTTCAAACAGTTAGTTTTACTGGATCATTTTAATTTGAAAAGTTATATGTGAGTTATAGGCCGACAGAGAAAATTTTTTTGCATGAGGGGAAGGCTAATATAAAACAGTGGATGGATATTATTAGAGTCTAGAACCTGTTAAAAAGGTGCATGTTAGTTCTGAGCTAAGAATCGCTTGAGTGGCATTATATATTATATCAAAAATGCAAAGTTAATGCGGCATAAATTTTATTTGCAATTTTCAACCAAAAAAAGTGCATAGAGAGTCATATCATCAAAAATTCAAAGTCAACAATGAGCACAAATGTTTACAGCAAAAAAAAAATAAATCGAGTGAATATTTTAGTTTATTACAATAATTTCTTAAGACCAATTATAAATTTAAAGTCCATCCGTCACAATATAGATTAAGCAAGTTACCGAGCCAATTAAAGCAAGTATTATTCATATCAATATAATATTGCAATCTTCCATACGAAGGTATAATTTCAAGTCAATTCAAAAGGGGCAAGAGTGAGTTAACAGACAAAAAAGTATGTTTATAGACATTCTAAGTGATATAGAGCAAGAAAAAGTTCATTATTTCATCGAATAAAACAGAGAAGTCATTCACCTACTTAAATATAGCAGTTATTTACGATACCAAGTGCAATCATAGAACAAGATTCAGATTATCTTTTGTCAATAAACTGTAAGAATTAGGGGCAAGAAGAGCGTATGGAGGCCTGAGTGGTGGCGCAGAGAGAGAATGCGAGATGAGCTGTCAAAAGAGTCATATTCAATAATATATGTCAATTATTGGATCAAAAAAAAATGGAAGCCATCTCACAAAATAGAGTACGAATCCACTGTTGCTAAATATAGGCTTATCAATGGCGTACAATTCTTTCCCGATTTAATTAATATATTTATACTAAATTTTTTATTGGACACACCGATCGTTGACGAAGACCCACTTTTGAATTTCCTTTTGAGACAGTGAGTGGACTTTGAGTTAAATGCCACTGAATTCTATGCCAGCCCAAAAGAATTGGCATTCTTGTTAACCCATTTCCCCGAGATTCCTAAGATAATTAGAGCGAGCCAGTAATCGAAACATTTATGCGTATTGAAATGTGATTCAGCATTGTATATCCTTGTGTTTATTTGGTATCTTACGAATACATGTTATAATAATGTGCTTTATTCAGTGTACTATTTAGTCGGAGATGTATTTGATATGATATCAAAATGTATAAATTTTATGTTTAGCAGCACGAATTTATGGGGAGCCAATGACAATGTAGGATGTACCTCGACATATCTCATTCTTACTTCACCGTATATGCTCTTATTATTATACGGAACTCCTAAATAACACATAAAAGGAGCTTTGTTGTTGTTGCTGTTGTTATTAAACTTAATTTTTTATTTCCCTTTTATTTTTCTTTTTTAAATGAGAGTGGTTAAGTATGCACACTCCAGAGCAGTTGCCAAGCACAATTGCATAATGTAAGGAGCCGCAGGAAAAAAGTTTTAATGTCATCTGGTGAATTGTTGGTATATTGTATTGCTATATACTGATTGTCAGATTGATTACGCACGAAAAGACTTTGGGTCATATGGGTACAAATATGTTTGCAAAGAAAACATAATCAGAGATGTAACAACTAAGCGCGAGAGATGAGAAACATTGAATTGAGAGAAACTGAGAGAAAGAAATATATATAATATGTCGAAATTTCAGAAGGGCCAACCAAACAACAAATAAAAAGGAACTAATTATAATATAACGAAAACATTAGAGGATTAATTGATATTTTTCGCGAGAGGTGGATCTTTAATGCCATAAAGGGTAAAATAAAGACCATATGTTATTTAACATTTGTTTTGTAATTTTGTGTATTGAATTGTATTCATGAAATAATTTATAAATTTGGGAATTGTTTTGATCGGTAGTACAAGTGGTTTTAGAGAGTAAAGTTAAGGCGGTAAATTACGGTTTCGAAATTATGTCGAGAGCTATATTTTTTGAAGAGGATCATTTATAGAACATGTACAGATGCTCGTCATGAGAGCAACAGTGATTAAAGACAAAGGGTGAATTTGTATTAAGATTTCACAGTGATTTTGTTTAATCATGGAAGTTTTGATTTACAAGTTTTAGATTAGTAAAGCCACGTGTAGGCATATATTAATATTTTAACTCTTGGATAATATTATTGTCACATTTGGTCTAAAAAATGTTTATAAGCGAATGTCTACTTTTGGATTCAGTATAAGAGATTTATTTTTAAATTAATGATGATAGTATTCTCAGGTTGGCTTTGAAGAGCCCCCAGAATTCTCAACATATATACACGATTAGACAATCATTTTATTATAATTAATAATGCTCGAGACTGGAATAATTTGATTGTGTTGTAGTACCATTTCCGTCAGCCCAATTAAACTGCATATGTTGTTAACATAATACATCAATAAATCATCTAGGATAGTTTGTAGATATAAATTTAAGAGCTCAGTTCGTCGTGTGTGTGTAACAGTCAATGTATCAGAAATTTTCTCCAAAAAAATTCATGTTTATTCGAAGAGAAGATATAGCGCGTAAGTTATTTTGGCCTAAGGAGTCAACTATATATTGTATATGATATACATAAACAAACCTCAGTTCCGGTCTTGAAAGTCTTAAGACAAGCTGCTAAAACTGTCCAGTGATGAATTACATTATATTATTCTCAATTTAATTGATATTGTTTATTATTTTGATAAGGATCGTATGTATATTTTAATACGTACAGGTGATACCACATATAACTCGACTATATACTATAATTTATGTAGTCTCATATCAGTCAAGAAATGGATTCGTAAAAATGAATTTGTGATAAATATGTTCAGCACAGAGCAGAATTTCAGGATATCGTTTTGAAAAATTGTAGAATTGATAATCCGAGAGTATGATAACTACTTATATGTTGGAGCGCAGATTAAAAACACAGTCGAATATAATTTTCATGGAGAGAGTTAATGTTAGAAAATAAAAAGGAGACATATATTTTGGAGAGAGAGCGGCGCCAGGTCGCGATCCGGAATCGTTCTAGTAGAATCTCATACTTCAAGTTGAGTAAATAGGAAATAATAAGTTACAGGTTTTATAAAAATTGTTTAAATTATCTGAGAACAGGTTGTCAAAATTGTCTGAAAATCTTACAATTTCACGATTACCCATGGACTGCCTGTATTCTCATACTGTACAAATCGACTAAAGAGGAAGAGAGCCGTTGATAATTGTATTTGTTAATAAGTTGTTCGCCCTTGCAATTACACATATATATTTGTAGATTTATTCAGCTATGAAAAACGAATGCTGCGAAAATACCGAGGGATACGGACGTATATAAAGTTATGGAAGTATTCCAAACATGAGGCAGAGTAAGAAAAGATACCATAAGAGCTCGACCCTACGTTGGCCTGGAGGGCATCGAGGAGCGAGCTAGCGGAACTGAAGATTAGGAAATTAGCGAAGATCTTAGAACAAAAATATAAAGAATCAACAAAAGTTTTTCATTGATAAATTTGAGATTTTTAGGCGTTTTGATCTTTCTCATCCATATTGAATTGGAAAAAACCAAAATCTGAGTCAAGTTTCTTTAAAACACGAAGATCTTTATAATTATCAATGTAAGTAATCGTCTTATAGCGCGCGCGCGCGAGTAATCTGTGGTGAGATACCCTTAGGCCCAACACCCACCAAGATGACCTCGTTAGAACATGCCATACAGCAGTGAACAACCCTCGCTTCAAAAAGAAAAAATGGTGTGTGGATATGCACTCCAATAACCTTATTTTGATAGTCTACTTGTTCATATTTTATGTGTCATGAATTTTCTTTCGTGATAATGTTAATGTTGTTGTGTTTGAAGAAATTTTAAGTTATCGATATTAGTTGATTCTGAGGTATTTTTCGTATTGTGGTCGCTTTATTTGTTCCGAGTATTATGAATGTTTTAAAATCCTTGGAGATTAGTAATTCGCCTATTTTAAAAAAGCTTTTATTTTGGGAAACTATTGAAGACAAGCAACAACAATAACAAATTTAACAATTATCACGAACAACATTAATTATTTACATTAGACGAATCTTGAACCGTATTAATATTTTTGGAGAATAGGATGTTGTGTGTGTATCTCTTCGTCAGCGCGAAAATAATTGAAAGATGAATATATAGTAATTAACAAAATGTCAAATGTTAGTTGAGAGCCAGCAACCATACAGTGGTTTAACTGAAGAATTGATGTCTATTTGCTAAAACACCTTGTTTCCGTCAATGATCATACACAACTAACAGACGGCGGCAAATACTAACGCTTCGCGTAATTACGAGATTTCTTCTTCTTATTCTAAAGTAGAATACACATATGCTAGATGTTCGTCTTATTACTTGAAAAGGAAATAGGGCATCAAGCCAGGGCAACAACCGACTTAGTTTACATACAGAGGTTTAAACGAGAGCCTTTTCTCACCACCTTCAAACTTCGTAATAAGTAGAAGTACGTAAGTATATGGCTATAGCCAAAACAAAAGGTTCGCACATTCAATTCACAAAAAACTGTCAGCAAAAAATTTGGCCACATATCTAACATATGTATCTGCAGACTCGCCATCAAAGGGCCTTCCTAATCATATGCGGAACAGGTTTCATCGCTCACTAAAATCAAGAATGTTACGCTAAGGTGCTTCTCACGAACTTTTCACGTCACTAATAGTTGCGGGGAGAATACCTATTCATAGAAATTGCATATAAGGCGCAATGGCATTACTGCCAGCTTTGTTTCTAAGTATGTACACACATTCTTTAAATGGGTCTTAGAAGCGATTGTGATATTAGTGGATAGCAGGAATATATTAAGAGACCTTGACGTAGCGCCTGGTTAAAAGAGGGATATGGGGATAAACAATTCACTTCCCTAGACAGTGTTCTTGAGATGTAAGACCTCGAGCGATTTTCATAGTCTCCACATTAGGTATGAATACTTGACCTTACTTGAGAGTGTTTGAGAATTTGAAAATTTAACAACTGTCTGAGGATTCGAGAAGGAACTTTATTGAAATCAAGTTTGCATACCCTTTAATATATAGGCCCATAAATGTATCCCATTGTATTGCAGAAATAAAAGTTACCTGAAAATTATGCTACATGTGTAGAAGTAAACCCCTTGAATACATAGATCACGGTATTATTTCGGTGTGGATAAAGATAGAACAACACCGAGCATAATCTTGGATGGACCGATGTCAGAGTCACCTATAAGAGACATAGAGAGTAAAAAACGTAATTAACAATTTCTTCATTGGAGATATTAGGCACCCAGAATCTTCTAATACGTTTGCTATCACCCTTCTATGAGAACATTCCGGAATGCTTTTAGACTGATCCATTTCTTCACATATCTGGACATCTAGTCAATGCGATAAAATCCTGTAGTGGGGGTTACATTCAGTTAAGAGATCTCGAGCCTTGCTACTGTATAACCTCGTACAACAACGTGTACCCAGCGGATGTAGAGGAAAAGATGCCAGTTTAGACGTGCCACGTTCATACTCCATTAGGTTCGAATCTCAATGTATTAACTGTTGTATACTTCCCGCTATGTAATCAACACGCGTTGTGTATAATAGATTTGGCTATCCACAAGGAATAGTACATATAAATGTGCGAACAACCTTAAACGGTTATGGATCGAATGATACTAGAAAGGAGGAAATGTTTTGCCTACCTCCCCTACTTTATAAATCATTCGGCCTTAAAGCCGTTAGCATGCACGACCATTCTGACATTAATCTTTCTATAAGGTTGGGGTTTCCCTTGTAAACATAATTCAGTCCGCGGCTTGTCGACAGCTGAAAACCTGCAATATGACCGCAGTACTACGTAAAGGCTATAATTTCCCTGAATTATGATTTCAAGACAGTACTTTGTTTTCTGCGAAAAATGAGTTCGTCCATTTCTACAATTAAGTGGCGCGCTGAGAATACTAGTGTAGGATAGGAGGGGAGAAAATTTTTTTTTTTAAGTCGTAGGAATACTCACATCGGGTAATGCATTGTCCTAGATGTCCACATGTCCAACACGCGTGGTGTGCACGAAGACAACTTCACTAAACGGACTATCTTTCATATAGAATCAGGAATAGATTTAACTGAATTAAAACATTGGAAACCAAGTCGAAGAAGGAATGGCGGAGAATCCTGCTGTGCGAAACTCCAGACAATCCAGACTGAGTGCAGGATACACGTGCAGTACATCTAAAGCAGGTAGGTGGAAATTTGTAGAATCAGTTTTGGGAGATAGGTACTCCAGATGTAGTCTGAGAAATTCACTAGTATAAGTATAAGATTTAAAAAGATTGACCACTTATTCAATTTTATGAGTAATACAATTTGTTGAGTCTACTGAACTTGCTGTTGGCTTGTTATTTCATAAATGCCGACTAAATTCTAGATAATAGGAAAAACTTAATATTTCTAAGAGATACAAGACTCCTGAAAACGCTATAGTAAAGTTGTAACGGATTCTTAGAGGTAGTACGGTTTTTGTAAAAAAATATAAACAGACTTTCATGTGGAAAATGTAACCTTAATGGTGAATGTGCTCTACACCTCCGATATTAATTGAATATGCACATTTAGTAAAGTATTGTACTGTTCAAATCTAGCCTTTTGCTTCATTCAAATAAATGAAATTCAAATGAGAAACGGTAAAAAACAGTTTGTAAAGTTTTACAATATATATTAAAATATGAACAGTGACCCAATAAAGGTAAAAGTGTTTTACATATATACTATTTGCCGAGCTGAAATCCTGACCTGTGTCAATCAAGCATTTTTTACATATTAACAGAAAGAAAAAAAGGAGAGAAACCTAAATTAAAGCGTGTGTTAATATTGCGACTACATATCTTGTCAGGAGCAACACTGCGTACCGACATTTCAGCCAGAGATACTATTTGGCTAACTCTGTATTAAGATAGCAACACATTATGGTATAATGCCTCAGCCGTATCCCTCGCAACTAGAGCATGAACCATCGTTCGTTTTTTGTGCTACACCTTACTGCGTGATATCGATGAGGATAACACTTATGTTAATTCAGCTTATGATAACATAAGGAGAAATGTGTAGGATGTTGTCTTAATTGGATGAAGTCCTGTAAAATAATGTGTCTTATGGTGTGTTTGTATGAAGATTTGGATTATTATATGTATATTTTTTTTCGGCTGATTCGAGAAGTTTGTTACAAAGGATCTAATATTATTGACATTTTGGCTTAAATTGTATAATTTACCCATTCGAATAATTCTAAAATTGTTGTTTGGACAGCCTTAATATAGTACCGTCATTATTGTTTATAAGAATGCGACTGTTTTATTAAATTGTTGTATGGTTTTTTATGTTGTGTGTGTTGTTGTTATGTCATTTTTTTTTCAATTGAATAGGCCCGCTGATTAGTTGGTAGTTTTGGTGTAAATGTAGGTTTGCTGTGCCCTTTTAGGGAGGTGTATTTACTGTGCGCGCCTGCGCTTCGAACATTATGTCATAAATTGCACATAATCATAGTTTATTAGGAATATGTTTTTTCGGTGTTGCTTTTTGTAAATAAGAGTTTTGTTTCGAAAGCATAAAATAATGATAACCAAAGGGCGTCGTGTATCAAAGAGTTTAAGTTTTGATATGACTAATGATGTCTCGAAAAATACCAAACGAAAAGATCAAAAATAGATATAATATCAGAAGACATAAAAGAGCGCGAAAACATCATCACAATCTTTTTAAATATAAATTATCATTAAATTTCTTTATATATGCACTATGAGGGTTGAAATGAGGCACACCAAATCAGAAATCGCCGTAACGTCCGTCGGCGTCGTCGCTCGATTTAACGTATTTTGGCATGGTTGTGTCTTCTAATTTTAATGGTTTTTTTTTTAATAATCAAAGAAATAGTCAGACATACCCGTAAATATGGCCGTTTTTTTTGCCTAGCATAAAAAATTTTATAAATACCATCGCAATAGCATACCCGAACTTTATGATCTATAAGAACAAATTAGCATCAGACGCAGGCTATTCATTTTTCTTTATAACATTGATAAGGTTAAATGTAAGTAAACGTATTTAGGATATATTATCAAATATAAAATTGAAGAAAGAAAATGAATATAAGAATGGAAGTCAAAAAAAAATATGTAAAAAAAAAAATCATCTGGCGCGCCGGAAATGGAAAGTATTGAGACATTAGTAAGTGCTCATTAACAGAGTGAAATAACACCAATTTTATATAACAAGTTTACATATGAACTAATATATTGTGCATATATCGAAAAGAATTTTAGTTTAAAAAATTTTTATTTTTCAATATATGTTTTTTTATGAATAAATATTGGTTATGAAGTTTATAAGAAAAATTTTAACTTAAGTGCACCTTTTTTATGTCTAAAAATTTGAACGAGTATATAAAAATGCGTGTAAAATTTCGTTTTTGTCGTTGAGCCTATGGGTCGATTTATAGATTGAGTCATTTACTGTACTGAAATAAAAATATTAAAATTACAAACATTAATTTTAAACCAGAAAACTGAATTATCAAAAATAAACCATTATTATATTAAACATCCAGGCTGGAAAAATGATAAGTGAATTTTATATTTATTAATAATTCTATTTATGAATAATTGTTTTTTTTCGCCACGCGAGTTACACGCATTCCGAATCTAAACTAATATTATAGGCTTAAGTGTAGACAATCGACAATAAGATATGCATTTAGATTTTTGCCAGACATTGACTCAACATTTTGTTTAAGCTCGTGTTAACTCTAGTCATCAATTAGATACGTTATATAACATATATCTAAAATCTCACAAAAAAAAGAGAAGAGTCTTAGACTAAATTCTTAAAAATATTCTAATTATGATAGGTTAAAACGACGTAAAAAAAATGCTTGAGTCAATGTCTGGCAAAAATGTAATGCATATTTATGTCGATATGTCCTACACTTTAACAGCCTAAATAAATATTAGTTGAGGATCGAATGTAACTCGCGTGGCGAAAAAAAATATATATATGAATATAATCAAAAAAAGATTCAATGATCATTTCCGCTGGATGATTTAAATATATAATTTTATTTTTTGATAATTTTTCAGTTTTTTTCTGAATTAAATGAATAATGTTTTTATTTTATTATATGGTTTTTATTTTTAAGTAATACGTCAATATATCGAGGCCATTAAAACTCAACGACAAAAACGAAATTTTTAAAGCGCAGGTTTTATTAATTAATATCTTCAAATGTGTTAGAGGGCAATAAACAAAGTGCAACTTAAGCTTAAATTGTTTTTGTTATAATTCATAACAATAATTTATTCATTAGAAAAAACGAATATAAATAAAATTGTTTAAACTAAAATGCGGTTTCGAGTATTTTCACATTATAGTTTCCATATGAAACTGGGTATATACAAAGGTGGTTGTATGTTCACTCTGGTATACATTACTGCAATGCGCGAATACTTGTGCAGTGTGCCCAATATTTGTTTTACATAAAATTTTTTGTTTATTACCTTCCATTTCTTATAAGGTTTTTTTTTTGCGATCAATTTTATAGTGAGAACTATATCCTAAATACTTTATGTACATTGATACTTATCAATGTGAGAAAAAAAAATGGAATACGTACCGAATTCGACTATACGAGAAATGGGCTATACAACGAATTAAATTTATGAAATTGTTTTTATGTTGAAAAAAGGAGCATATTTTTTGGACTATACCTGGATTTCTTTTATATGTGCAATGGACTATAAGCGTAAATTGTTGTAATTATAAACCTGTGGTCAAAACCCATCTTAATTAGATAGAATATTAATAAGAGGTAGTTTTTTCCATTGTATTTTAAAAATATCTTTAATACGTTCACGCCGCCGCGTACTACCGGTGGCCCACGCCTTATTTAGCGACGCGTAGCACCGGTGGCCCGCACTAGACTGTTTCTTCGGGCGGCGTGTACCACCGGTGGTAAGCAATTGATAGTGCTATTAGACAATACTTAATACCAAATATTTAGATCTTTAACACTTCGATTGCCGAAAAAAAATATCTGAGTCAAGTTCTTTTAAAAGCATTAATTTTTAATAACAATTATAATTAATAATGTCTTATAAATATGTATAAAAGCCGCCAGTATGCAAAAAGTATGAATTAAAGCGCTGGCGTGAAAGTGTTAAATGATTTTTAACAACAACGAATTTGGCAATTCTTGCCCTAAGAAAATAAACCAATTTAAACAGTCGCCTTAGTGTATTCTCCGGCGTCGGATGTTCAACATTATCGTAAAGCAACTTACCATTTTAAACCTTTGGGAACCATGAACAATAAATTTCCGTCATTATCTTTTCAGAAGGCCTGATAGTAATCATTAAGGGTATCATAATATATTAAACAAGTACAAAATACCTCAACTTCTATTTAGGGTCGAAATTGTATTTCGTTTCTCAACTAAAGAACAGGAGCAAAGTTCATCCCATATTCTTAACATAAGAGTAACTTTGGAGGAATCTATTAACAGCAAAGGTCTCCTTCAGTACCAAAACTGTCAGAAATTTGGACACACTAAGTCTGCAGACTGCCATCAGTCTGTGTCCGATGTGGAGACATTCATAAGAGCGTAGAGTGCCCTCATCCCTCAACTGATCTATCCTTTAGAAAATGCATTACCGCGGATGTGAGGTATTCCTACGACTTAAGGAAAAAAACAATGTTAAGCCCGAAGTAGGCTTAGTATCTACACTAGTATCTACACTAAAGAGAGTTCGGGTTTTCAAAATAATATTGAGAACTTAATTGAATAAGTTTATATCTAATATGCAGAATACGTTAATGCAAATTATGTTAAAGGGAAAATGACTTTCTTAAAGATATGTTTGTGGAATGCTAACGGCTTAAGCCAACATAAAAAAGAAATACAACATTTCCTTCATTCGCAGCATATTGAAAAATTGTTTATTGCACTTTTGATAGCAAACATCCGAGTGTTAGAGCATGTGGAGGATCAGGAACATAAGGATGTTAAGCACTTTTTAATTTCAGAGTATAAAAAGGAACATATTCAGGTTAAATCGATAAATCTATAATTTCAGCGGTATGTTGTCTTAAATATAATATTCATTCATTCTGGCCAACGACTATAATGCAAAGCACACATTCTGGGGTTCGCGTGTCCTTACTCCAAAAGGAAGACAATAATAGTATGAAGCAATATCATCATATAAAATAGACGCCATGTCTGGAGGTCAACCCACTTACTGGCCCACTGACTGAAACTAAATTCCTGAAGTCATTGACATCGTTGTTTTTAATAACATAAAACACGAAATCAGTTTATAATTTCTTCATTGGATCTTCATCTGATCATTCACCCACTATATTGTTTTTACATAATAATCCAAGCAGCTTAAATCATTGTAGTTTGTTCTATCCAAATAAAAGCACAAACAGGCATTGATATAAAATGTACATTAGTTCGAATCTGTCGTTTAGTCTACCATTTAAATCAGACACAGGCGAAGCTAAAGTTTCTACACCTATAGCCGCTGTGAAGATTAATATTATCTATGAAGAGTGCAGTACAATACTGTTTTTTCTCGAAAGCATTTCGAATCACATGCGTCATTGACATCGTTGTTTTTAATAACATAAAACACGAAATCAGTTTATAATTTCTTCATTGGATCTTTCATCTGATCATTCACCCACTATATTGTTTTTACATAATAATCCAAGCAGCTTAAATCATTGTAGTTTGTTCTATCCAAATAAAAGCACAAACAGGCATTGATATAAAATGTACATTAGTTCGAATCTGTCGTTTAGTCTACCATTTAAATCAGACACAGGCGAAGCTAAAGTTTCTACACCTATAGTCGCTGTGAAGATTAATATTATTATTGATTCCCCAGGCTCTACAGATTCACTGATATGAGAAAAGAGGAAATTAAGAAGACTATGGCAAGAATGCCGTTTCCCCAATTTAAAGGTCCTACTAAAAGAGTGTCAAACAAAGCTACACAACACCTTGGAAGAAAAAAAAGAGTCTAATATCAATCATTATTTGCCGAATTTGGGTGCAACTGAAAAGTCAGATTACATTCGTACCACATACGAAGCTCCTACTCGATTACAAAATGGCAAATAAATGGGAACTGTAAGGAAAAAATTTAAACTTTTGCTAATCATTTAAATAACGTCTTAACTCCAAATGTTATAGGTTCGCATATCAGTCCCTTAATAATTGATGATAATGTACTCGTACAATGCCTCTTAAATTCCCGTTTTTCCATTGTGAGAACAGCTATTAAGAGATTAAATGCATTAAGCTCCCGGCAATGACAAAATTACCGCTTTAATTATACAAAAAACTTACCTACCTCAGCTATACGAGTTATCTTGTTCATATTAAACTCCATTCTTCGAGTTGGTTGATTTCCGCCGTCGTAGAAAATTCCAGAGATAATTATGATACCCAAATCGAGCAAGGACATAATACAAGTTTACGTCATTCGGAACATTAGTCTCTCGAAATTGTAAGAAAGAATGTTCCTTGACAGCTTATATCCGGGAGGGGATCTCAATACCCTTATTCCCCATCATCAATCTGGTTTTTAGAAAATATCATAGCACTGCTATACAAGTTCACTCTATGACGCATGTGATTCGAAATGCTTTCGAGAAAAAAACAGTATTGTACTGCACTCTTCATAGATATCTCCCAAGTATTTATGGCACGATGGTTTGATATACAAAATTATAAATCTAACGAACGTAATCTTTCCAGAAGTGGTAGAAAACAGATATTTTCACACGAAATTAAATTCTAAGGCAAACATCCTAGGACCATTCTTTTATTTGTTGTTCACTGTTGTTCATTCATTAAACACATCAACATTCATGATAACCCTGTACTGCTTCTGCACTACTCCAATTTCGTGTTTTGAGTTAGAAGAATGGTTAACGCTAGTAAATTCGGGCTTTCAGTCTTAAAAGAAACGATTGTCTTCCATTAAGAATGATTTTATTGATTTGAATCTTAAGGTTTTTTTACAATGCCAATATGACATCCGGTTAAGAGGAACAGAAAAAAGGAGAAAAATAGCTGAGAAGGCAGTCTAAACATTTAAGAATGATTACGTGTGCTCCATGGTACGCCAGAAACAATAACATCCATGGGATTCTCAACATTCTTACTATTCGGGAAGAAATCAAAAAGGTAACCACCTCTTACTTTCATAGACGTCTTAAAAGCCTGAAACTATGAATTTGACATAATAGTTTTCCCCTAATATTGGTTATAGCGTTGGCAATACCAATTACATTTATTTTAGTTTTAAAATTTTAATATATATTTTTAATTTCTTTGTAAAGATCCAATAAAAAATCTTTTTGTGAAAAACTGATTTTTTTATTTATGGAATCATTGGTATACTGACTACTGTTTGAAACACTTTAGAACATCCGTTATTTATCTTAAATTGTCATAATCGCATTGCATATTTGCATTCAGTCGCCAATGGAAGATTTGCTGCCTTCCTGATATAGTTTGGTTTCAGGTCGCATTCATCGTTCTGTTCCAGCTATACCTATACCACATACGTCGATGAGTAATTCCTGCACCTTTGATACATGCTTAAATGAGTTAATGAGGTAGCAGTAATTGTATAATATTGGATAAATTTACGACAGTGTTCCGTGAAACTTATATATCCTTAATATTTTTCGGTACAAGAAAATTAGTAACTGCGAATGTCTTTAGTTTTCAAGGTATTAACCCGTCTTCATTCAGTTCATGATCAATAAATGAAACAATGTTTCTCAAAGATGAATATTTAGATAATCGAAGGGTAAGAACTACTTCTAACACTATTCCTAGCTTAGACAGACTTTCACTAATGGTATCAGAAGCCACAATAATTATTTCTACATTACAAACAACATGAATTTTTATTGCCTCCAACATAACTGACGTTATTTGTTGAAAGGAACAAGGGGGATTCTTGATTTTATTATATTTGTGGTAGTCGTTATGCGTCACAAACGCTGTATACTGCTTATAGAAATTATAGTGTTAAACGGATTTCCAGCAGTTGGTTTATTTTCATTTCTATTACACCACATTTACAGATATTTCTTGTAGGGGCCGTAAAGAACAGCAATATTTATCTAACAGATTTTATAACCGATATTTATCACTTTTATAAATTATATTCACGACACAAGTATATGCAACCAACGAACACGTACTACTTTTCTTCACAGTTCACGACCTACATGCAACATTCATGTTTAGTTACACAATATTAACCATTTTAAAGAAAGTTTATTTATTTCATTATCACTGTACGTACATCTCTTGCCTTTTTATTTTTATTTTTACAATTTTTTGCAATATTTTTGCCATCCGACAACAGAAATACATACAATCTTTTTTCATTCTTTAACAGGCTTCATTTGCAGGTGTTCCAACATATTTAACTTATCCATTATTAATAATTTTATTTATTAAGTTTACGACCTATCATTTCCTTATACTCTGAAATTCTACAGTGTTTTGAGAAAATCAATACTTGACAAAAAATTCGTTGCACTCAGCGTTCTACGTAGACCATTGAACAAGCTCGGTACTCTTTTTTTTATGCGACGTTGAAAAGCGTATCCCACATCTGATTTTGCTAGAAAGTCTGACAACCAATTCAATCAACCAATTCCAATAAAAATACGCGACCGTTTTATTCAATACACTTATTTTTGTCATGCCAGATCGGTCATGCTTCCTCTGAAATAAGGTTAACTGATTACAATAAGTTTTAATGTAATATGGTAACATTATATTTCTCATATAATTATATATTAATGTATATTATTTCTGTATGTATATATTCTGTATCGATAATCGATAATATCGATATGGGAGATTGTATCACGGTGTTATACGACCCGTGGCAATGATCAGCCAGACTAAAGTACCTCATCAGAATTGTCTAGTCGCGAACGAACCTTCACTGAAACTAAGTCGCGTCACTGAAACCAAGATATACCTTGAAGTATACTAAGCTAATAGGGAAGCCAATGCCAATACCACCACTCGATAACGGACGATTCAGTGTCGGAGTGTCCCGCGGAATTCCATTAAGAGTTCGCGACCATATGGCCCGAACACCTGGATGAAAGTCATTAGTTTGCAGCCAAAGAGATTGAAGATAATCCAGGTTAACTTTCATTACTCCAAAGTTTATTCGGCTGCACGTCTTCTCCGACTCTATAAGGTAATGCATCTTTCTAGTCCAAGAATTATGCATCTACAATGATAAGGTTTGCGGGCTCAATTAATGCATACAAGCTGACCCGGCTACACGGTGCGGGTAAGAAGATAACTTGTATCCTAAAAAGGAATGGTATAATTAATTTTTTCTTACTCATTTTAACAAACCTGACGTGGCAGTTAAGTTAAGATTTAACCACCCTCAGAGCAGACCGTTATGGATCTTATCCTGTTNATATGCCGTATGTAGAAGCCTATACACCTAATACCTGCCTGACACGACCAGTGGTAAAAGCCAGAAAAAGAGGAGTCCCGAAATAATAGGTGCCGATGCCAAAGATCATCACTGTACGTGGAGAAGCTCGGATTCTAATGTAAGACGGTCTTCAATTCGGTACGTATGCAGGTCGTTTACATTACACTACTAAGTGGAAATGGAAACACTTTTCGAACTGGAGGGTCTCTAACCACTGTTCTCTATCAGATCACACAAGGGGGGGCGAAAAGGAGACTTTTCAGGAATAGGCAGGGTACTGACTGGGACGTTTTAGGTCAGTGTTTTCTGCTAAGTTAGGAGACTGAAAAACACAAAATACCTACAGCAATGGGTAGGTTCTAAGACATAAGACTGAATCCCAATTATGGAACCCTGAAAGTGTATCTCTGTGGGGATAAGGTAGGAAATTGTTTAACGAGGCCATGGTAACGATCGAGTGGAATGGCTGCAAACAAAAGTTACGCAAATTTAAAAATCTAACGAGGAAGACGAAAAGAATCTCTTGGTGGACCTTTTGTGAAGAAATGAAAGAATCCAATGAAGCTGGCAGACTTTGCAAGTTTCTGACTTTGATATAGGGTCTATTAGGCTGAGTAGTAATACCTGTACTGTACTGAATGTGTGGAGACTTTTGCAATACTATTTGATACACATTCTCTGGGTAATTGTAAACGCAGTAATGACTGACCAATGACGGTTACCTTTCATTTGTACGTAGACATCCACCATTGGCAGAAATGTTTCAAATCACAGGGTACAGACGGTATTATACCTGCGGCTCTACAGGAAACATCGTATATGGTGATTCCCTGGCAGCAGCGACTCAAATACTCACAAATGTTCAGTCGAGAGTGTCGATGGACGTTTTCTATCCTAAAGTTAGAAGATCATCGCAAAACGCTAATAATGATTCTGGATTTTGTGATAAGGTCCTTTTAATAAATAGTTCAGATCGGGCTTTAGAAACCTACAATTTTATTTTATTTTAAAATTTTCTTCTTTAAAATATTTATCTGCTACATGAATTATTATTCTGGCTACATGTGGCTCCTCACTAGAAATGTTGTCTAATATATTCTGATGTTTGAATAAAATTAGTCAAATCAAATAATGGATATAGTCACCTTCTCATATCTACCCTCAATAACTGTACATCATTTTTTAAAATGCTTACAGGACAGTTCTTATAAACCAGTAAACCAGTCTTACATCGAATACCTCACCTGAGAGCAAATAGTTGAGTGTCATTCAAGTTGATATAATTCTATTTGATTCATAGACTGAAATGGTTTCGTATTCGATGGATTGCCGGCAGGTCAGAAAGGGCTTTGATCACCTTCTACAGTTCGGTGTGGTGAGCAAAGCAAAGCAAACTAAAGTAAATTTAAAATACGAGGTACAATTTTTTGCATTTATTAGTGGGAAATGCTTAAAAGCTAGATGGATATATTGGAATAGTTTCAGTACGTTTTAAAGCAACAATCAAGATTGCCTAAATTTCTTTATTATTTTCAGGAAATACTGTATAAAAAAAAATTAAATAATATCGAATGTTTATTCCACAATATTAAAGTGTTTTCAATAAATCCAAATATTATGAGCGCGGAATCTAGCAGTGTGTGGTGGAAGGACAGCCCAAATTGCTCAGTCTTTCCTTACATACTCTGTTCCACTTTCATTAGGTACGCCAGCGAGTTTTTCCTTCTGCCAGATTATATTTTTGTAACTGAATTTCTTCGACATCGGAGTAGTTTGGAGTTACCTTAACTTTGCTTTCCTTTCATGAATATACTCTTGCTGTCTTTTATAATAAAGAAGCCTTATTTGTCCCGGAGTAATCCATTCACCATCCACCATCTATTTATTGTACTAAACGGTATCGAAATATTTTTCTCGTTAAATTTTTATTTTTTTAAAAGCCAATCAGTTCAGTTAAATGTTTGCTAAAAAGCCATTATTGCAAATATTCATATAAAGACAATCTAAAAGACATTTATTTTAAGTATTCATGCATAAAAACATATCAAAGCAGCCACATACACATAATGCTTGCACACAACCCTAACAAATAATAACAATAACATTCCGAATACACATTGCATTCACAACACACATCAACATCCTCAACATCTACATCTCCAACATAATATATATAACATCCTTTTGCTGATCAGTCCATTAACGATCCTCCATCAACTAAAAGCGTAACCAACGCGCGTTAATTCACTAATATTTAATTATTACGAAAATAATTGAATTTTCAATAAATAATTATTATAAAATAAAAATTGTGAATTAATACATACAAACTCTGAAATTAAATATTACAAATTAAAATAAATATTGTACGTTTGAAGAAAATGCAAACAAAAATAAAAAACTATTTCACATTTATTTACAAACATTCACAATTTATATATTTAAAATTACAAAAATAAACTCAAATTACATAAAACAGTAAAAATTAAAGTTCAAAACAAATATAACAGAGGAAAACAACAAAATTTCACAAAAAATAAGATCAACACACTGTTATGTTTTTACCTTTTAAAAACCTTTGTGATATGATGTCGTGTTTTAATTAAAC
>QOCX01001248.1:5669-40671 GCA_005959815.1 Sarcophaga bullata | reverse complement strand
ATGGGCTAAGATTTCATTCACTAACTGTCCCCCTCGGAAGAGACAGTGCATACTCTTTCAAAAGAGCGGCCATTTTGTGTTATACAGTCAAGACTAATTTTGAAGACATAAGCAAGAGATTTTGGTGCCAGAATGCAATATTCTGAGTTCATGGTAAGACTCTCTGGCATTTTTTAAGCGTGAGTCCATGAAATCAAAATGTGTTCAATTATATTCGGGAAAAGAAGTTACAAAGGATATTTATAGGTGGAAATTTAAAATAGTGTGAATAGTGTGTCTGTTCAAGCTGAATAGCAAGGCTTGGAGAAAATAGGTCTGCATTGCTGCTAGTCTTTGAAATTGTTGGCCAATGATTAGGTACAGAGATCTTTCGAGGTGGAAAGAAATTTCCACAGTAGGGGGGGCAGTTATTTCAAACGTATACTCAATGAACTGGAAGTTTGAAGAGAGCAATATTAGTGGCTGGGAAAACGATACATATATTCGAATATTAAACTAAGGTTTATGTAGTCGCCGTAGTCTAGTGGTAGTGTGTTGGCTTATTAGACGAAAGACCAGGTTCGAATGCCCGGTCAAACATCAAAATGAAATATGAAGAAAATATTTCTTCGGCGACTTCCTCCCAGCAGATTTATGGCAAAAACTCTGAGCGTAAAATAAAATGCCATGAAATAGTTTATCGTTCCCCCCTACTCACGTATAAACATTAACACACACACAGTGGGTGTTGAGAAGCTAGGCCGTAACCTGACTGAAGGAGTTTTAATGGGCTAATAATGTATGTATGTCTGTCGTTTACAGCAAGAAGATACGTGCAGGATTGTTAAGCAAATCCCACGGCCATATCCTTTCGCCAGGCCATATGACTTCGGCAGAGTTTGTCCCTTTTGGCAAAGAGAAAGATTTTTAAGTTAATCAGGGCTTGGAAGAGACACTGTAAAGATACCCTATAATATTCAAGGGAAGTTGGTCATTACACCCTCCAGTAAGGTTACAAACTAGCTTCTTACACCATTTCTATTAATGGGCACTACAGTTCAATGTTGGCTCCAAGCGCTCAAATTTTTGGAAAAATTTTTCATGCAATTTATTTTTATTCTTCAGATTTTTGCCACAAATTTGCAGAGAGAAAGTAGCCCAAGAAAAATTTTTTCACAGTTCGTTTTGCTCAGGATGTCTGACGTTGGGGTTTGAACCATGGCTTCACATCTAACAGGCTAACATACTGGCTTACTAGGCTACTGAATTTATAAATTTTAAAACTCAATGACAGTTCGAGATGTGTAAGCTTGATGTTGAAAGCTAGCCAACTATCCACTAGTCTCAGGTGGCTAATCTTTTCATGATGCTCAAGTTAAATATCTATACTCCAACAGCCTTCAAGTGATCGTTAGTTACATTTCCTTTTAAGCAATGATGCTTAATCATATCATGTTAAAGATGGCGTTAAATTAAGCAAAATTCAGTCTCACGATAAGCTAATCAAGCTTAAAAGTTTTCTTTTCACAATAATTTGCAATTCATTTGCAGAAAATAGGAAATTGAAATTGTAGAATGAACGAATGTCCCTAATTTATATGTTCGTATACATATGCATCACGTTGCTATTGATTATTAATGCATAGAAAAGTATGTAGTCCTAGCCTTTAAGTAGCATTCATATAATGAAAGACCAAAATCAACAAAAGCAACATCATTATCATCATCATCATCATCATCATCATCATTATCATGATTGGTATGGCAAGATAGTTAGTTTGTCGTTCTTTGTTGCGTCATTTGTTTGCTTTTCTATGGCAAACATTTTTTAAATGCATTCAACAACAACAACAACAACAACATCAACTTGAAAAAAAGTATATGCAGCAGCAGCATATTGTTTCATTATTAGCTTTCTTTCTTCATTTTTTTTTTTGTGGATTGTATTGTTATTGTAGCTTGTAGTGCTATTGTTCCTTTTTTAGGTTGTTTTTTTTTTGTTTTTTTGCTGTTGTTATTTAAAGAATCTCTTGAAACATGGTAAAAAAGGAAGCAAAATAGTTGATGAATTATTGCTTTGTCAAACTGGGTATTAATGGAAGTTGTTTTGATTTTTGAGTTGTTGCCATTGTTGCGTTTTTATTTATATAAGTTTTGTAAACATACTCGTATATAACATAGTTGTTGAATTTTTCCCTTCAACACCCTACAGTCCCATTGGTAGAGATCGTAGGCACAAAAAGTTATACAACCACTTGATCGTTCTTGAATATTAAAGAAATTTCCATGCAATGAGCTTGAGTAAGGGGCATTGGGTTTCCTAACTACAATGATATACAAGCAATGGTTTAAGCAACTGTTTCGTGTGATATAACATTGTTGAAGATTGTAGTCACCGCTAGATCTAATGGAATACAGAAAGCAATCTGATTGTTACACATCCATGTAGTTTGGCAAAATGAAGGAAATAAATGTCAAGTATTATGGCCATAGAGGTCTAT
This sequence comes from Sarcophaga bullata, assembly GCA_005959815.1. Taxonomy (NCBI): domain Eukaryota; kingdom Metazoa; phylum Arthropoda; class Insecta; order Diptera; family Sarcophagidae; genus Sarcophaga; species Sarcophaga bullata. Next base: position 38,191 of record QOCX01001248.1, on the reverse strand, counting down.
CTTAGTAGCCAGTAATGCCATCACTAATAGGACTTGTAATTGGCTTATTTAGATGTGAAGCCCCGATTTAAACCTAGAAAATGAAATAGAAAAATATTCTTCGCTACTTTCGCTCAGAAAATTTCTGCCCAAAAACTCTGAAAGTAAATGAAAATTGTCATGATAACTTTCACAAAACTGAAGTTCGGAATCCATTTTAAACTGTAGGTCCCCGTCATTCATCAATATAAAATTAACACACACAACATAAGCGGTATGAGAAACTAGTTCGTAATCCTGACTGAAGGCTTGTAATGTTATGTTAGATTGTAGGGCATCATACACTTGGTTTCAAACGTTAACAACTTCGTTTCTTGTATTACTTTTTTCTTCTTTTGGTCACATTCTGCAACTTGCAAAAGTTTATAGTTTAAACATAAAAAGTATAATTGTTTTTGCTGTTTTTACAACATCTTTGAAACATTTATTGGAAACCAGAAGAAGCAACAAAAAAAAACACTCGGATATGTTGTCAAGCATGTTTTTTTTTTTTTTTTTTCTTTCAGACATACACATGCATTTGAAGTATGTTGGCAAACTGTAGGAGTAGCAATAGACGAAATAAAATTGTGCCATAGAGATTGCTCATGCTAAAAGCTATGCCACTTAAACATACTCCAAGTCCAAGACTCAATCAATGATGAAGAGTTTGGAAATTGGAAAAACTTGATACATAAAACGAGTTTAGAACTCATCAGTCAGGACTACGACCTAGCAACTAGCAAGGAATCTTCAGTTTAAAGTCGACTTCGAACGACAGATTGAGATTGAGAAATGTTTTCATGGCAATATCCATTTTACTCTCAGAGTTTTTGTCAGAAATTTGCAAAATCCTTAAATGTTTCATTTTGTTGGAGATGTCTGACTTGGAGTTCGAACCGTGACCTCATGTCTAGACAGCCAAGATACCTACTAAGCTATGGCAGAATTACTTTACATTTGTTGAGTTTATTTTGAAAAATTACCATGTTTAAGCAAATAATAAAAATTGTTTTATCAAAATGAGTAATCTTTTCAAGCAATACACCATACGCTTCAGTTCATAATCGTCCTGCCAAAAGTACTATAGGTTTAGGAGAAAATTCAAGGCATTCGATATCTTGTCGTCTCGCGATATATATTCGCTGACTGGACTCTGAAGCAATTGGCAAAGGAACCAAATTGTTATCGAAAAATCATCTTGAGCTAATCAAGTGAATTTTCGTTTGCATAAAATGTTCTCTTACTTGTAATTACTCGATATCATGCATATTCATGCAGGAATCCTCATGCAGGAATCCTCCTGCATTTATCGCATACCTATACTGACTTTAATACTTCCTACTGCCACTTGCATTCTGTAGACAGATGCTCTTACTTTAAAGGCTTTTTGATAGAGACAATCATTTTTTTTTAAGGATTTTAGCAATCACAACATTTTATCAACTGTAAGCCAGATAAAATGCGTGTTTTAATGAGATATTTCACGAACAACTGACCTTCACAATAATCACATATTTTTTTATTCAACTGCTAGCATCATTAGAATACCACTGTAACTCTTGATGCTTCTACAAAACAAAACAAGGCAGAAAACTAATTCCTTTTTATATATATTCATATCGTTGTGGTGTATTATTATATATCTCTATCTGTCTTATTTTTGTGTGTCTATTCAGTTATCTATTATATAATTTGATTGAAATATTTTCGTAAGAAAATTGATAATTTTTGTTCAAGAATTTAGTTGTTGTAGTTAGTTTTTCTCAATATTGAGGTAATTATGTTTAGTATTAAAATTAAGTGGGGTTTATTTTATATATATTATTTATATATTTTTTTTTTTTTTTTTATATATTATTTTATATTTTTATTTGATTTTTTTTTATATTTGTACATTTTTTCATACATATACTAGTATATTTAATTTGATATTTTTAATATCTCTATATCTGTATCTGTACTGTGTGATTGAGTATATGTATTATAGATGTGGGCCACCTATCTTTGTGACTGTTAGTATATCTTCCATCCTACACATTGCCTGCTTTATAGTTATTTTTTTAGATTATTATGGTGGTCTGGGTAGGTTCTCTAAGATCTATGTTTTATTTCGCTCATATTTCGGTGGGAATCATTTACTACTCTTAGATAGGATTTATACTAAATCCATTATTTTTTTTTTTTTTTTATGTCAATATATCCAAATACCTATGTCCGTAGTTAATGGAATAAATAGGGTGGACTTAGTTATTTTAACGTAAACCGATGGGCTCAAGATCGCCACATGCAGACATCTGTTAGCGCACAAAGAAATTTCTTTGTATGTATTTTTCTGGCAAATAGCTCTGGCTAGTATTATTATTAAATTTTATACGTAAATACTTTCTCTAAAAATCTGACCTATCGTATATTTGTATCTTGTAAATGTTATTTCCTGTGGACCCTCGCCTCCCTCCATGTATAGAAATTAACACACACGAACATAGGTGGTGTAAGAACTAAGATACGTAGCCCTGACTAAAAGGCTGTGAATAGCTAAATATGTATTGTTGTAGAGAGCTCCGTCCAGCCGGATATCAAGTAAAAGCTGAGAAACCTACGTCTTTTTATGGGAAGTATAGGGCACAGACACAAGTGAAAGACAATCTCTTCATGCTTCTAAGAACCTCAGATCCAAGAGAAGGCATTTGTTGGATTGCCTAGTCTTTTAGAATGTCTACCAAATCGTAATTGTAAGATGGATGGTCATGTGATTGAAGGACAGAAGTCAGTCAATCCTCTACTTATGCATACATGTCCAGCACAGTTTATAAATACTGCATGCGCCCTACTGCTGCCAACGAAATTTAATTTTCCTATAATATGTGGGGCAAGAAATTAAAACTGATGTGGCAGCTTTGAATTTATTACCTACGTAAGATGTTTCGGTCCGGTGGAAGTGGATTGATTTCCACATACGATTGATCATGAGTGTTATACTTTTCAAGCGACATGGGCCATAATTTGTTTGCCAGCGTATTCAGATCAATCAGGCGCCTGCGCTGGCTCAGCCATGTCAGTCGAATGGAAGAGGATGCCTGCGCCTGTGAAATTTGATGATGAGTCGACGTGATCTAGGGCCGTTGTAAACCAATTGAGAAATGGCCGCTGTGATCGATTGGCGCTGAACAACTGGCCGAGAAAGCCGCACAAGGAATATAGAAGGCGCCTAGAAACAGCAAACCTTCTGGTCGATATTAATTAATCGGGTTGTTAATGGGCAAATTAAGTAAGTAAATAAAGTATAAATAAGAGTGCGAAGTAAAATTCAAGTTAATCGAGGAAGAATCGAAAATACTTATCTCCTGTATAAGTAGGAGATTGTGTGGCTCCAGCAGCCGGGCCTGAGGAAACCAGGGCTCATTCACAATGCAATTTCCCCAACGATATCATTAAGGTCACAGAAGGGCCGTATAAGAATGGCCCTTTGAATGCTGTGAAATTTCTTCTGGCTAAATCCTGGGTATTGCATGGACGGGAATTAGGGACTTTAGAAGTGCTTCGTAAGGAACTTAATCACGCGCAGCTTGTGACAATAATACATAAACAAACATAAGGGCAATGTAGTAGAAGCTAAAAATCATATGGCCGCCAAGGCATCAAAAAAAAAAAAGCGAGTTGAGGCTTAGTCCACAGCGAATTGTATTGAAAATGTTGCTTGAAATTTTTAATAATTTTTGTAATAAATTACGGGCATCCAGTTATTGCTGCAGAATTAATCTGAAGCCAGCGTTTTAATGTTGACACCGCAATGAAAACTGCAACAATTATTTGTTATTTTATACACCTTTTTAACGATGTGACTAAGTATATTTTAAATTATTAAAAAAAAAAACCATATGTTTACGCCTTAGAATTCAATAACAAAACAAAAAGCAAACAAAAATTCTTTTTAGGCAAATCAAAGGCCCCCATTGTTAAGCGTAAAAAACGTAAGGCAAAAATTAAAATAAATAATACGAGCAGGCAGTTTTTATACTACCACAAGCTTTAATACCAAGCATGCCAAAAAATGGTACATAAAAGTAGGCTTTGTTGGCTAAAGCCAACTAAAAGGTGTATGAAAAAAATAATGCATGATATACATACATACATAATAGATACCACACTTTATGATTTTATAAAGACCTTGAATTTATAAAATTGCATCCCCATTAATTACAGATAAAACATAAAAAAATATGGGTGGGATATCCTTTGTGTAAGATTTTCAAATCAACCCTTGGCCAGATTATGAATGTATAAAGTGGCGCTGCTAAAAAAAAATGGATGTTTCTCAGTTCATTAGAAAAATAAATTCAATATTGAGTGTGATTAATTAAAAAAGTATGACCAACTCTGGGCTTGCACATTTTTTTTCGTGGCATTTAAACGTTTGAAATCACTCAAGTTAAATGAAGATTGAATAAGCAGGAAAAGGAATTATAGGGTGGCCGATCATCGGTTTAATTGGCTCATCGTTTAGGATCTGGTAATACTATTCTTAGATATTATCGTCCAGCTGAACTAAAAAATCGCGATTTACGCTCCCAAGCACATCGGGATTTATGTGAAATTTAATTTGCCAAAGGAAGAGCAATGTGGTTCGAAAATTGAAACGACAATGTCTACAAAAATTGGTCAGCGAGAGAAGTGATGCACAGTGCCCGCTATATGCAAGTTTATTAAATAAAGTCCTATAAAGCTAGTTTCTTGTTGCCATTGGCTGCCAAGATGTGACCATGGATGCGTACAACCGTAGGCACCGCGACAAGATATCCCGAGGCTATATACAGCAGAGTGTGTATCAACATCAGCCTCGTCATCCGTTCTCTCAGTATTGAATATTTCGTAATACCAGGTTATGTCGAATCCCGATATGAAGCCCTTACAGAAGCCTTTTGGGGCAATTGATTGCAAGAGTTAACACCGGGCATGACATCCGATTTGTTTTCTGCTTAGCTAGATAAGCCTAAATACAAAGCTGGCACGAAAAATTTCATCCTCTTATTTAACTTATTTCCATCTAGGTGGGAAATGTTAAAAGTAAACATTGGCGATATTGGGTCTCAAGAAACTCAGCGTGGCTCCTTAGGCAGAAGGGCCAATGGCACCTATTACGAAATGACCGTTTTTTTGCGGCTTATGGATGGGCAGAGGGCATAATTGGCTCATAATTCTTTGAAAATGAACAGAAACCATTACAGTCATTGAAGATACTTATCGCGACCCACCAATCATGATTTTTTGTACCGCTCTTCAGTGATTTTGATCGCGACGATTTATGGTTGAAAGTGATGGTGGCAGACTTGCCACTACATGCTCACGCATCCAGTACATCAGATTTAAATTGCATACAATGTTTGATGGCCTTTTTAATTAGGGCAAATGGTGATGTCAATTGCCGTCAAAAGGCTGCGATTTCAAACCGTTGACTTATATTCTGTGAAGCTTATTTAGATAAAAGAGTTATGCTGACAAACCAGAGACATTCAATATTTGAAAGGGCAAATTAATGCGATTCCATTTGGCTGATTAAGAAGACTCGATACACTCGAAAAAGTGCAAAAGAAGTAAAAATTGTCCAAGTCGAATGAGGTATCTGGTTTTAGTCGCGTTACTATAATCTGATGATAATAATTTCAGTTCTAACCGAAAAAACAAATGATTTTGAAAATTTGAACTTTTAAAATCACACCCCCACCTCTATATTTACTCACATTATGTCATATTCATTCACTGATAAGTGCATATGTGACGTATGAGTGACTATTTAATTCGACATTGGTTTCATATTTGACCAATCAAAGACTGGTTAATTGCATATTTTCAGATACACTATACCGAGTAATGTCAATATGTGCGTTACGTAATTTTTATTCAAATGCAATAAAATAAAGTATACGCCATCAGTTGAAATATATTTATTGGAATAATTTCGAATTAATTTGGGAATTAAGCCACGATATGAAATTTCTGAATGGACTTTTTTAAAATGTTTAAATTACGAGATATCTAACTAAAGTAAATAAAAAAACAACCTAAATTGAGGCGTTTGAAAGCCCAAACATGCAGGATGCATCTTGCCGACATACTACCACATACACACAAAAAGTGGCACTAAGTTAGTCCCACCGATGATGAATGATTTCTGCCTTAAGACTAATTAAAACACATCTCCTTAATTTATTAATCCACACATAAATTACCAAGCCTGCGCGCACAGTCTGGTGCAGACACATAACCATCACACATATTGTTAGTTATATTCCATAAGGAGTAATTGAAGAAAGAATACTTGATATAAAAAAAAATAACGCAAAGATTTTATTGTACTGAAGGTGGCGCTCATATAGGAATACAAAATCTAATGCCAATAAAGTTAACGAACTGTTTAAACATTTCAGTTGAAAGCAATTTTTTTTTATGAAAGTAATTTTGTTAACCTTTAAACACACAGTCTTGACCTCAATTTGTGTCCGCAAGTCATGTCACTGCCTCATCACCTTCAGTCACTACATTGCTGGCGTAGAAAAAATTAAATTAAAAAAAGAAAAAAACCATGCAAAAGCATGTTAAGAGTGCAAAAACATTTAAAAATTGAAAATAAAATAAGAAGACAAGACTTGGGTATGAAGGTTCACCCCACAACATGCATATTGAATTGTGCAGGCACTGAAGATATTTCATTCTATTGTTGGCATTATTTTAAACGCGTACGTATACACTTATCACCAGAGATAATATGTTTTAATTTTTAATATTACAGCTTTTTAGTTAGAATTACCATCTAACTTCTCACACCACTTATGTTGTGTGTGTTATTTTTGTACATGGGGAGCGGCACCTTCAGTTTAAAGTCTACTTTAAACGACAGATTTTTCTTGGAGAAACAGCCAGAATATTTCACAACAGTACCGAGCATATCCTTTTCAAATGTGGAAGAGGCAGTATATCCTCTTTAAAGGTCGAAAGAAGCATTCAAATGGCTGAGTATTTCTTCAGGCAATACCGAGTATATCCTCTTCAAATGTGGCAAAAGCATTCAAATGCCTTAGTTTCATCAGGCAATATCGAGTATATCCTCTTTAAATATGGAAAGAAGCATTCAAATGCCATGGTTTCTTCAAGCAATACGAAGTATATCCCCTTCAAATGTGGAAAAACATTCAAATGCCTTGGTTTCTTCAGCCAAGACCTAGTATATCCTCTTTCAAATGTGGGAAAAGTATTCAAATGCCTTGGTTTCTTCAGGCAAGACTAGTATATCCTCTTCAAATGTGGGAAAAGTATTCAAATGCCTTGGTTTCTTAAGACAATGTCAGAACTTCTTCACTTCATATGATCTCCTTACTATTTACACCACTTAGAATAGAATACAAACACTCATGTATGAGGCGGTGCCTGAAAAGTATATTTTGAGGCTTCTCAACACCGTATAGAAAAGAGCCAAAGTGCTCAATAATGAAGGTAAGCTATCCGACTCTATTGAGATGCTGGAGCATCTTTGCAATGTGGCTTGTATTTCACAGTTCTATTATCATTACGACGGATTTTCCTCTAAGCGAGATAAAGGCTCTTGTTTTCCAAAATCATATATTCTAACATTGCGCCCATCTTTCCGATAGAGCACTTTCGCTTTGCAGTTCTATTGGCCAATGGATCGCACACTGCATTATAGATAGAATTTGTTCTTTGCTGTGAATTTTTGTATAAGGAACTCCTTACAGCAAAGGTCTTTCCTGCCTTCATAATAAAAAAAGATTCAAATGTAATGACCACAAACACTACTCCTCTGTTCTCCTTAAGATAACTTTTTTCCTAATTCCAAGACAATGCACTGCATGAGTGGCAGTCATCCCTTTAGTATTGGCTTGAAACAATAAAAAATTATGCAAAAGCATGAAACTGCACGAAACTGAAGACTGAACATGGTAAACAGGCACACGGTCTGCACGGCTATCGGAAAATAGGCAATCGAGGCTACTTAGCCAATAGGAGGCTGCCTCGAGGTAAAGATAAAACGATTTTGAAATCCAATACACCACACTGAATGGATAACTCAGCGTTCAATGTAAGCTAGTTAATGGATTTCCTTTAACCCTTCCTTCAAGTTTTGAAGGCGTAAAGTCTATTGATAGTTTGAAGCAGTGGAATTGTTCTTAAGTACTGGTTCCGTTCTGACTCTTAAAATTTTAAACAATTTTTCTGTAGCAATCTACCGAGGTTCATAAGACTACAACAAAGTGCTTCGAGTTTAAAGAAAATTTACATCAAAAATGAAAAAGTTTATCAAAAATCTGTCATTCGAGGTCGACTTTAAACTGTAGGTCCCATCACCAATGTAAGTACGATTATAGTCCTCAGGATCAAAGGATCTAAATATGCATTTTAGAAATCTAAACACTTAGTTGTTGTGCTAATGCTTTCAAGATAGAATACAAAATGTTGCTTTAAAAATTACTGACATTATTGGCAATCCTTTGACCTTCTATTAGGGAAACCTAAGCTTGTGGTAAATTTTAAATCAAAAGAATTCATTCCTTTAAGTAACAGGAAAAAATAAATGGCAGTTTCAGCCAAGGTAATGCTAATACACATGTGTACACGTTCAATCACACTCACAACAAAATGAATTTATTTATGAGTGTGTGTTTGTGTGTATGTCAATAGGTGAATATCAAATGTATTGTTTACAGTCACTCACAGTCACTGAGCATGTCATTTTATAAGTGAAAACTTTGGCACTAAAATTAAATAATTTTTCTTCGTATTCCAATTTCTCTACCCAGCTCCATGGTATAATAAACGTTTAAGGAATGAGAAATAAGGCAAGAAGGTGAGAGAAAGTGAAAGTGAAAGCGGGGACGGGGAAGGGAAAGAGGAAGAGTGGAAAAACAAACTAACAACAACAAAACTTTTTAAACCTAAATTAAGTTGCCTAAACTCCGTTTGCACGAGTCAATGTGTGTGTGTGTGCAAATGTTTTCACTCACAGTGCTGATGGCAGAACACATATACAACTACAAAAACACTCTGAAATCAAAATGTTCATGGCTCGCTAACTATTTATTTCGTCGTCGTCGTACTGCATATCGTAGTATGTAGGCCGAAAGTATGCTGCTTACATTTTATGGCAACCAAAAGTGTCCTTTCGTATCCAGTCGCTGTAATCATTTAAAAAGTTTTCTGTTCTCTGTCACCAACTGTTGTTGTTGGGCCTGTTGTTTTATAATATTTTGTTGTAATTTTTTAAATTGTTGTTTGCAGATATTTAATCCACGTACGCTGTACTCTGTACTCTGTTTTTGTAGACACAAATGTGGTGTTTTGGGTTGACACAGGTGGTTGATGTTTTAGGCTGTCCTTGCTGGTGGTAAATGTATGTGGATTGGTGTCATAGCAGTGAGTCATAATCATTAGAAGTTTATGACATGAAAGTGTTAGGCGAAGTGAACTGATAGCTTTAATATGTACGAGTATTAAATAACCTTTAAACAGGAAAATCTCCATTTAGGCCTGACACAAGTAATTAAAAAAACATTTTTTAACAGCGCGCTTATTAGTGGCAGTAGTATGAAGGTACATGGGAAAGCAAATCATTTAATGGTTAGAGTGCTTGTAATATGGCTCAGGATGGCCCAAGTTGTGAATGATTGAGTTAATGTAGTCAAGATAATACAGAGCACAACAACAATTAGAGTACTCACGAGAAAATGCTGTTGACCGGGTTAAATTTTTTGAGAGCATTTAAAATTTTTCAAATTTTAACTTAATCGCGTATATTTTATTCAAGTCAGTTGTTTGTTCAAAACGTCCATAGGAACATAAAATTAAACAAACAATTGACGTTATTAGCCACTTAAGGTATTATTAATGACAATGAGAACTGAGTATTTAGGAAAGATAAAGTATAGATTCGTTATAAGGTCCCTTTACTAAGCGTTCCGTTGACCTAAATTTTAAACAAACAATGTGTAGTATGAGATATCAAAGGCATATTTGGTTATCGTTTGAAATCCAATGATTCATTAGGCTATGGAAATAAAATCGTTTAGAATGTCTTCACGGTTTTCTCATGGTGAAGCGCACAGACGAAAAAACTCAAAAAGGGTCCCAAACATGAAATTTTGTATACAGACGACTAAGTGCTCACGAGTAATATGACAGTAATGGCCTGAGGCCAACTCGTCCCATCTATGAAGCACCGCCATCCAAAATCCCTACTAAACAGTGTCTTTTCTGGATACCCTCTGGAAGAGTTGTTCTCCAGCTCTCTCATTAACTATAAAAAGATCGCCATAATTTTTTCATTAATCTGCTGCACTCTGATGAACTCGAGAACGCTGACAGTAAGGACAATGGCATTAACGTAGACAGTTATGCAAATCCTGTTCTGCTGCTGATTATCATGATATTTGAGCCATCATTTTGATACTTTTCTTAAAGTTTACAATTAAATCCATTGGATTCTAGATCAGTTCTGCACAAAACTCGAATCTCTCGTCCTAAATTACCAGCAAAGTTTAGGAGTCATCAGGGAACCTGAATTTGAAACCTAACAATTGCTACTAGTCTATCCTATTAGAAGTAGATGTTCAAATGATATGGTAATGGGCTAATAGCTTTAAGTTATATACCGTTCCCTGTACCTTCTTCTCAACTTCTCGGGTCACGCTTCTATTTCTAAATGCCGGAGAATTTCTTGCTCTCCTAGAAACTGTCTGTAGCTTCTCAGTGTTGTTCATTTAATTTATTATATCAGACACGTTTGTAAAGATGTTCCTTCAAAGATCGGGAAGATGGATTCTATCTAGAATTCTAGAAACACTTAAAGTGTGAATAACAGCCATGTGGTCCTTGTCATAAATTCTATAGTGCTGTGTAAATCACATTCGTACGATGTCTCAAGGCATTTCCGTATCCTTTTTCAATATTCGCCATGAATTGTTCTTATGATTTACGAAAGCACAGCTTTGTAGGATAACATTCGTGCTGACTACATGGAATACAGATCCTTAGACTATAATTTTCCTTAAGAAAAATTCTGCATATGACTGAGGGCATATTTGTTATTGGGATTCGAATGGATCCTTTTCTATGAGTAAGACCATTACAAGACCATGAGCCACGATTACGATTAAGATCTATGGCCTCATTGACTGGTCGATTACAATCAATTAGTCAGGATTACAAACTGGTTTTCGTCCAGAACAAAATTTAAATTTCTGCAGCTGCGATAATCAGGATTGCCCATATCGATTACATCTTAGGAGATTTGAGATCTGTACAGGCTTCAATAAATTCTCTAGAAAGTATGGCTCTATGTTCTATGTTAAGAGCTTACTTTAATTGGTATTGCACCGTCTTTAGATCTGGATCGTTAGGTTTAGCTCTTACATTTCCATATTGTGTGTGTAATGTGTGAGTGTAGCGTTCGGTTACAGTTGTAAGCCGACTTACGAACCAAATACGTTGTGAGAGACTTTTCATGACAATTTTTATTACTTTCAGAATTTGTTAACCGAACATGGCTGGAGAAGCAGACGCCGAAGAAATGTCTTTTTTTCATATCCGTTTTTGATTGCACCTGGAATTTAAAACACAGTCTCGGGTCTAATAAGCACACACGATGACCTACTTAGACTACGATGGCGATTATAATGTGTGCGTTAATTTCAATTATGTGTTGGCAGGGCCCAAACTTTATGTCTTCTTATGTTTTTCAATATAAATGTTGTTTTACTTTTTGGATTTTTTGGGATGTTTTAGTGGTGGTATTGAAAGAAAATATTTTTTTCCTTGTCCTATCGCTGTCAACACAGTATCACTACACTATGGCATCACACTGAAACATAACCTTTAAAGTATTATTTGTTGAAGTCTTCTAGGAATTAAGCACTAGTATGGCAGGGTATATTATTAATGGTCAACTCTCTAATCTTAGCACGCGTTGTATAGGGCAATAAAAGTGCGGTAAACAGAAGGCGATGAACTGTGGAATCAAGGTACCATTTAGTCTGTTAAAATATTTGCTTTTTTTTTTACAAGGAAATTCTGTCATTTAATTAAGAATATGTAACGCTTTATTTTGGAAGATAATTATATCAGATTGCAATTGCATTATTTATAAACAGAGAATTGATTAATTACCAAAGAGTGATGATGTCAGCCTCAATGACGTTCAATCATTTTGAAATCTTATTCCATGACATGAACTGTATCATAACATATGGTAATGATATAAAAGTTTCGTAATCTAATGAAATAAATCAAACCAAAACAAAAAACAAAAAAAAATATTTTTAAGCATCAGATACAATAAAAAAGAATTTATCTATTCTTAACCGGCGCGAGTTGCTGTACTAACCGACGGGGGAGCATTACCCCTGCAATGTCAATAGTTTTTGGGTTCTGGGTGATAACTAGAATCCTGCTAAAAAATTTTTGCTGTGGGTACAGTTAGATGTATACCATTAATGCCATAAGTATCGGTTTCCGCAATTTTCAATTCTAAAATAAGGTTAAGTAACAGAAAAAAACTTCAAAATATTACTAGATGGCTAAGAGTTCTTTACATATTGTTAAAAATAAAAAGAAAATCATTTCCCGTGAGGCTTTTTCTGCTTACGACAACTCAGTTTCGGGTGCCAGAGAATGCCAATAAATAGGAGTGCAATGAAAGATACACACATACGTATATAGCACCAGGCAGCCCTGCTGAGTATCAATAAAGCTTATAACCGTTGAACCAATGCACTTATAGTTATCGCACTGTCTATGAACATATAATAATAAATTGTATGCATTTTGGTGGTCTGTAACTGCATAAAAAATTCACATATTTTTAATTAAAAAAAATTCTTTTTAATTTTTTTTTCCCCCAAACCTCCACTATATTTGAATAAATTTGAGATCACCGCAATATCCTTTAAGGCTTTTAGTAACACAAGCTTTTTATATATGTAATGAGATCCTCTCATACATTGATTATTGAATTGGTAGTCAATAAGTTTGGCAGCAATATGTAACGAGCAACATAAATACTGCAGCAATCATAGGTCTGGCCCTAAATCACCGCAATGTAAGCCAAAACCGTAGAACATGTGACGAGGTGACCATAATTTTTGGCAAACCTAAGAGTGGCGCATAATAGCCAAAATCTGTATTATATGTCCAGACAGGCAGATGAATTCTAAACTGAAAGAACGTTCACCCGGAGAGTACAAGCCACATATAAGGACAGTGACAGCACTACCATAGCCAATATATAGGAATATCAGAAAGATAAATGAGTGCCACGTTTTGTTTTCTCAGCACTGGCCCTAATCTTTCCTAATATTGGTCGACCAGCTTTTCATGCCGCTATAAACGCGCTTAATAATGATCACATTCCATAATCACTTCCTTGTTCGATATGAACGTAAAAAGTTTTGAACACCTGAAATCCTGAACCCACTGTTAACTGGCTCTCAATATGATTGCCCAATGTCATTGATACTTTCGTTGGATTAGTAAAATATAAAACAAAATAGCATCGCTATAGATGTAGATAGAGCGGTGGGTAAGTTAATCCAATTCATGCGATAGTCTTTTACGCAACAAATCAATGCCACAAACAGAGGCTGAGAAACGTAAGTATGCGTACAAGCAATTCAAAATTTGCGAGGGTGAATTGTAGAGTGAAAAAACCGATTTTTGTTACACACAAAAATAAATATTTAGTTCTTCCACAGCTTGATCTTGAATTTCATTGATTGCTATGAGTTCAGAACACTTTTAGAACATCGTGATGTGATTTTTGCAGTATAAATATTGTGTCTTATTGTTAAATGAAATTAATTACTGTGAATGAGTGGAATTGTGTAATGTATTGCAGCCTGCTACGTTTTGTTGAATGCATGATTTGCAAAGTGTTTAAGAAAAAAAACAGAACAACTTGCTTGGAATTTTATTAGCGTCATGTTGGTTATTATGGATGAGAGAGTAACATTCAAAAACGTTATTGTTAATGTAGTAAAGATTGTGATTTGTTTCTTCGAATTCTCTTCAAGGAGAAAAAAGTATTTTCAAAGAAACTGTTGCCCCCTGTTAAGTAGCTTTTAAAGGCATGCAAAAATCATCCATTCGGATCTACAGCAAACCGTATAGAATTAGTTATAATTGTCCTGAGTCAGACGTCTCTATGATTCTTCTAAATTCTGCCAAACATTTGCCATGACACTGTCTTGACTGCAACGGACTATCTAGTGTGAGAGGCTCTCTTTACTTATCTTCGTTTTTCTCTTTCAGTAACCCGTCTTTCGACCAAATCTTTGGCATAAAGAAATCTGTTTTTCTTTACGTTATTGCAGAGAGCAAGTCTATGCTAAGATGATCTACATAAAACATCCGTTCGGTGTCGATTTCTTATGTGGAAAATCAACACGGTCATGTGGTCTTTTCAGAACCGCTGTTGAACGTTGCCTGAGGAAGAAGTGTCGTCCCATTGCGTTTTCGTTGCTGTAATCCATAGTATTTAACTGTAGTCTCTAATCATGTAACTTGTTCTCTTCGGTTTCTACGATAATAAGAGTCATAACTCTCGTTTCTAGTATCTAGAACGTTTGATTCTGGTGAAATGGTATGACCGATAGAACAAAAAAAGAATTGCACGAAAATCACTGGCAATTCTTAAGAAATTCTTGTAAAAAAAAAAAAAACTAAATTGTCTACTACGCCTAGGCTACGTTAGATTACCATACGATGGCCCCTCATGCGTGCTCGTGCTATGGAGTGCTTAATGCAGTAAGCTTCGATCGGTTTTCCTTTGCTTAGCCAGAATGCGGTCATCAATTTAAGCCAGCTTTGTTTCAGAAGATATGCTAAGCTCTTTGTGCTGTATTTGATTTTCTTTAGTGAATTCGGCTTAGTAGAAGAACTGGTCTTACAAGTGGCATCATTATGGGCCGATATCTGTATTTACATACGGTTTGAAACAATGATGTTGCTTCACCAGTTCCCTTGCGTTGACCAACTTCTTCCTCTTCCGCTGTCTCTCTGGAGAACTTGGTAGTACAGGGAAACGGGCCGCTATGTTGAGCCACGTGCCTGCTTTTTATATCAGTAGGCGCTGTGCTTCCACCTAACGCGTACTTTTATATACAGTGACGACTAAAGAGGTCTATATTGGATTTGCCTGCTTTGGTGTAGTGTGTTCAAATATATTTATCTGCCTTGTTATTTAGATTGGCTTCAGGTTCGTGCCCAGTCCTTGTGCAATTGCTGTTTGGAAAGGCAGTTGTCGTTAAAAGAGCTCATTCGATACACCCCTATAAGGATGATGTTGTCTTTAAAATACTATTCATTACCAAGTACTTGAAGTCCTTTTGTTATGAATGATGTACTAACACTTCAATGCAGAGTATATTCATATAGTGGGCTCTTACATTGAGCTTCTCGTAGTTTATCATCATTCTACATTTCTTAACTCTGTTTATAGAGTAGCAGCTACCTATCCGAAAAAATATGGGCTGCTATAATAGCGCTAAGATGCAGGTCATTTGACATTCTGCTTTATTTGCTGTGTACAGGGTTATCGAACAGCACTTATTCGAGAACGCCATCTGGAGAAGCCTTTGGATGAACCATAGATAACGAAGGGCTCTAAGCTACTTTTATCAAAAATCATATTCAGCGCGGTGAGGTCAATTTCTGTGAAGAACGTCAGGATTGTTCACTAGATATGTGGGCTTATCGTAGCAGTCAGAAATCATAGTCACGTTCTTGCCTGATTTAGATGATTGGATACCAAGACGACGGTTTCACAAGCTTACGCTACATGCGAGAGAGCAGGAGTAACGTGGATAACCAGGAGATCGTAACGGCTTGACCCCATCAAACTTTTTCTTGTAAGGTTTGCTTAAGCTTCACAGGTTCGCGCAAATAAACCACAATACAGGGAGCCGTGAATTATTGCGCAGTGGGTCATTGAAAATGTTGCATTTGGACAAAATACGGGGTAGGCCGTGACGGGCATTTAATTTGTAATTCCACACATGGAGGCATCAAAAGGTCTTTCCAAACGAATAAAAATTTCGATGATTTCTGGAACAGACGGTGATATTTATTTCCATTTAAAAGATCTTGCTTAGGAAAATTTCTACATAATGTGGGAGCTGTATACGAAGTTAAATGTGTTTCTGGACATCAAGTGTTATGAGATTAACATTAAAATTAGCTTTCCGGTGAATTGGTTTCAAAATGGACTTTCGGCTTTGTCTTTATTGTAAGTGAATATTCATGCTTAATCGTATCGTACAAATATCGACAACGGACTGGTTATCCTTGCTAGAAATATTAGAGCTTAGGGTTAGGTTAAGTAATAATTAGGGAAATGGACAGTGCTCATTGACATTGCTAACTTAGGTCCTAGAAGTCTCACCGCTGGCACATAGTATCTGCAAAACATTAATTTTTTAACCTAAACTCTTCTAAGTAATCCGTACTGCAGTGGGTATTGGAAATTCTTCAACCACATGAGTAGAGAATCATCACTATCATCACAAGGGGGTGCATCATGTAAGGTGGTGTTAACTGGGTCAAATTGGCTATAGGAATGTATAAATGTTCTGTCAGAAATAATTTTTTATCCTTTCTTTTTAGTATTCTCTTTTTTAAGTTGTTCAGTTGTCAAATCATTATAAGCCAGCGATATGTCAGGATCAGCAACAACACCTTACATTTCGTTTTGACGTTTGTATTTGCAAAGCATTTAAATTTATTACAAGCATGACGATTGTTGCAGTTGTTCAGAGAGGGTGTGTTGCGGGAATACAAAATGTTAAGTCAGGATTTGGTTGGTTTTACTTCAATGTGTTGTACGTTGATCAGTGAAGACTCTCTTTTTATATGGTTTCCGTATCTCAGTGGAATAGATTTATTTACGGCGCTTTGATTGTTTCTGTGGACAGGTGTGCAACAGAGGGGGGGGCCCGTCCGTTATTGTGTATTATCTTAACTCGCTAGTTGGTAGGTTGATACGGCTCTAATATAAGTGTCCTGCGCATGAAAATCAATTCAACTTATTTCAATAATTTTGCTTCGAAGTATTAGAAAAGGATCACGGGTGCCTTCACATGAGTATTCTCATGAAAAAACTCTTTGAATTATTTCATTTTAATTGCTTTTGATTGTGAGCTGCACAAACATTGACATTCAAATTGGTATTTGGTTGTTAACATATAAATTAATCAGTTGCGGTATACAGGTAGTTAAACAGGTTAACAAGTCGAAAAACACGCTATTCAAGTGAAAGTGTACAAGTATTATGTACGCAATAATATAATCTCGTATATTTGAATTGCTATTTGGCAGCATATAAGATATCGCCTAGTATTGAACGAATTAAAATATTAATTAAGATCTGAAATCTGATATTTAAGTTTCAAGCGTTTCCTGATTTGTGTCTTTTTTAGTGTCTGCTGGATTCATTAATGCACTAGGACCGGGAGATGTCTTCTACTGGGTTGGGCGTGAAGATATCATCTTAAGTTGGCATAAAGTAAATTTTCCGCTTTAAACTGCCTTTTGTAATAAATTTTCATGTTTACGTGAATGTTGCGACTGCCTCAAGTAACTCATTCATCAGACCATTTTTCGTCACTTTTTCGATGTACATGAAGTCGTATGTCGACATGACATGAGAAGCAAATGGCTCAATTGTCTCTTCATTTCTTGGCACAATACTTTTCTTAGGGTCCCACAAAAAATAGTCCAATGTGTCAAATCGCAGCCTTAAATGGAATCAAAAGCTTGACGCTGTAAATTCATTTGTGACAATATACGTTGTAGTCAAGTGCTACATCCTGTTAAAACCAAACATAATTCACGTCGAATGAACATCAAAGCGTGTCGAAAAATCGCTTTCCACGGTGCTGATAGGTGTTCCATTACGTAATGGTTGAGCCGTCCTAATGTTTTCTAGAAATTGGGCCAATGATGCTTTTACTCACAAAGAGCACCGGAAACGGGTGACTCGTAATGAGTGAATTGGCTTCTGTGTGCGTTGTCTAAGCCAAATGCGGCCTATTTTGCTTATTACGTTTAAATGCGCATCTCATAAACAGTTTCTCTTGCCTACTAATGAATCCAATGTTGCTCCAGCATAAATCAATTCATTACGTTCAGTGGAGACAATATACTGGAGTTTTATGCAAGAATAGAATGAACAAGTAATGTCATTATCGTTGGAATATCCGAAACTTCAAATTTAAACAATAGATGTCTCGTTCTATAAATTTATGTTCCAGTTTAGTTTTCTATCTAATAATGTTTCCTAGATATTTGGTGCAATTGAAAGAGTGATAGATTAGAGTTACTCCTGGTTGGACAATAAATTTTGAATCTCTTGTCTGTTGTGTTTCGTAAAATTTTTCACCTCTTTATTTGCTGCTCTTTGAAGAAACGGAGAATCGCTCAACCTTGTTTTATTGGCTTCCAAAAGGGAAGCTTAAAGTACGAAGCTATGAATCTAATGCTGCAATGAAGGCACTTTTTTATAAGCGGCGTATATTATGCAACATCTGTATAGTCTGTCATAAGCAAAGGGCATGTATTCCTCACCATAGAACCTTCAAAAGCAATGTTCTCGCCGTATTGTTATATGGAGAGAGAACCTTGGTTCCGCGTCTATCGAAATCAATATTCCGCTTCACACGGTTGTCAGCAGATCACTGCATTATGTGCTCAATATTTCTTCTCTCTTCATATTCTACAGGATATCCTTATAGTCGCCGTATAGGCCCTCTACCCTTATTTGTCTGCCCAAACTTTACAACGAAGGCAACATCAAATTATGGTATGAACGAAAAGGCGTCCACAAGACTGTGATTATCATGTGAACGTAGTATTTAAAATTTGGCAAAAATAAAACGAAGCTGATAGCTTCCATTTCGATCTTAGCTGACAGTTTAAGGACAAAAACTAAGCAAATTTAAGTTACTCAGTACAAGATTATTTCGTTACAAAAAAAAAAAAAACACAGTGGCCCGGTTACTTGAGCACACAGAGAAAGTGGTGCTGGTGTGGTATGATATAAATATAACTACAAAAACAACAAATTCAATTTAAAAAATAATTTCCTTATAATCAGTCTCTGTAATCATTTAAAAGTTTCCAGTTCTTCTGTCTCAGCTGTTGTTGTTGGGCCTGTTTTTTAATAATTTTTGTTGTAATTTTTTAAATTGTTGTTTGCAGATATTTAATCCACGTACGCTGTACTCTGTACCTCTGTTTTTGTAGACACAAATGTGGTGTTTTGGGTTGACACAGTGTGTTGATGTTTCAGCGCAGACGTCCTTTGTTGGTGGTGAATGTTCATGGTTGTCATAGCAGTGAGCACAATGATATAGAAGTTTATGGCATGGTAGTGTTGGGGGAACTGATAGCTTTAATATCGTACGTATATTAAATATTAAATAGTGCTATTGTTGTTGTTCAAATTAATCTTTTAACAGAAAAACTCCATTTAGGGTCTGACACAAGTAATTAAAAAAAACTTTTGAACAGCGCGCTTATTAGTGGCAGTAGTATGAAGGTACATGGGAAGCAAATCATTTAATGGTTAGAGTGCTTGTAATATGGCTCAGGATGGCCCAAGTTGTGAATGATTGAGTTAATGTAGTCAAGATAATACAGAGCACAACAACAATTAGAGTACTCACGAGAAAATGCTGTTGACCGGGTTAAATTTTAGAGAATCAGCCTTAAACTTAAATAATGCATCAAATTAGGTGGAATTGATGTGAAGTTTAAGTTTTTAAAATTTAAATAAAACAACGTGTCACATACACGTTAACGAAAATGTTTTAATCGTTTAAGAGAACTCTGCTCTGTGTGATATTGTTCAAAAGTCCACCTCGGCTTCCCTATGTGGAAGCATATTAAATGTTCTATTTTCCATAACCTTGAAGGATAAATCAGGCTGAAATTAAAAATGACGTGTTTTACATTGTTTTTATTAACAAACAAGTGCAGTAATAACATTGCATCTGTTATGTTATGGTATGGTTGATGTAAAACATTAGGGAGTCAGAAGCTCTTGATGTTCCATGCATGAAAATCCATTATTAGTAGAAAGAAGCATTCTAGTGCTCTATGTCCTTAGGACATTGCAAGAAAACTTCACTTCATTTGAACTCCTTGTTATTTATACCACTTATATATCCAACAGAGAATGGAATACAAATCTCATGTATCGGCCCGTGCTTCTCAACGGCATAACGGATTAGGCGAACAAGCTCATTAGTGGCTGTGGGTATGCAGCTCTATTGCTTCGCTTCAAGCATTGCTGCAATGCAATGCGCCGCTAGCACTATTACAACGGATTTTACTTAAGCAAAACAAAGGGATTTGTTCCAGAGAATCCTGCATTTATGGTCGATTGTTGATCACATACTGTATTACAGATAAAATTCGTTCTTCATTCGGACTCTTCATATGTGGAACTCCCTTCCAGCAAAGATCTTTCCTGTCACTTATGATATAAAGAGATTCAAATCTAGTATCCACAAACACTATTCCCTCTTTCCGACTTCCTATAACATATTCCACACAAAGCACTGCATCAATAGAGGCCACACAAAAGGAAGTTTCTTTGTTTTGAAAGACTAAACAGCTTATGCCTCGAATTCTCCTATACGCTATCATATGGACAGTGAAGTTATTTTCCGTAGACCTGCTTGCGTTTTCTGGCCTGAANACCTGAAACTAATTACAACATTGTCTTCTCGGTACATTGCCTGAACAGAACACCCATTGTGAAATCCATCCATAGCATCCTTATACGATATGATCACAATGAGACTTGCTGCATCTCAGAGTCTTTTGGCCGCTGTTACAAATTCTTTTATTATTATGGTGCAATTATCTTGAGGGCGTCTTAAGATTATCAAGAATAAACATTTTGAAATAGATTGAAGAACAATTTTGTTAACGTATTTCAAATCATGCGATAGTTTTAACGCAGCAAAATAAAAACTACAAATAGGAGCAGCGAAACGCAGTACATATTGGAATAAGAATTTCAAAATGTTCTAATGATGTTCTGCCAAAAATTGTTATTCTTTGTTATGAATTTTCTTTCAAAAAGCTCGGAGTACTGTTGAACGCATTATGATATGAGTTTTCCATTACAAATATTGCGTCTCTTGGTAGGCAAAATCGTTTGCTTCTTTCAGTAACAACTGCGATGTGGAAAGGATTGCAGCTGCATATTTATATTGATGACTGCGGAAAAATTAAAACTCAAGTACTTTGAGCAAATTGCGGATTAATTGCATTGGAACTTTATTTATTTATGGATTAACACGTTATATTGACAGGAGAATTCATTTATTATGCCCTTATGGGCATATACAGTTGCTAACATATATATTCGTACACTCTATTATAAAACAAAAATATGTTTAACCCATCCATTTTCAATTTAACTACTGGTCTATAATTGCCATAGTCTAGTACGTGAGGTCTCAGTTTCAAGCACCGATCATACATCTCGAACAAAACTGAACAAAAAAAAAAATTCTTCAGCGACTTCTTCTCAACAGACTTCTGGCATAAGCTCTAAGAGTAAACAAAAACTTCCCCTAAATACTGTATCATTCAAAGTTGAATTAAAACAGTACGTACCGCCATACAGAACATAAGCTATGGTGTGAGAAGCTAGATAATCTTGGCTCAAGGGATCTTTTTGCAAGGTATTCAACGTAAACTGTATGAAATGTTCAATTCTTAAGAACGACAACCAGCTATGTACTGTACGAGCACGATCACATCTTACTGCAACAACAATGAAACCGGTTTCATGAACTTTAGCAATAAACTTGCATACACTGGGCTCTATTGATTCTTCTCTGTGATCAAATTTTGTACGATATTGTCGTGGAAATTCCGATCAACTTTCTTTGTTTTGAAAATAAATTACCAATAAATTCCAATGTTGCTCAAACGTAAATCGATTCATTACGTTTAGTGGAGTTAATATACTGAATTTTGTGACAGAATAGAATGACCTGTAGATGATCCACCCTATACAATTATGATCATATTGTTATTGACATATTCTTCACAGTCCATATCAGTGTTGTTTATTTCAAAACATTCATAAACAATACAAATAATTTAAACAATTACATTTAATTGCTATATAAATTTTCAAATCTAACTGTACTTGTCTTATATGTACAAAGATGAGTATGTAATTGATAGTTGCAGTGTAAATTTCTATACACAGTTGAGAAATTCTATTTAAATCGTTAAAGTTTCTATACATTCAAGGGCTGTGCAAATGAATGCGATTGGTTTTGAGAACTTATAATCTTCGTCTTTAAAAGCATAGAATTTTGTTTAATTTACTCATTTCTTCAATACAGTTTCAACAGTGGCCTCATTCCCTGATGAATGGAAAGCAATCGAAAATCATTCACATTCCTAACAAGAAACAATAAATTTATCAAAATTTCAAAATATTTTTGTTTTATGGCGTTATAATATNNNATAAATGAAATAATAATTTATCCCATTAGCCATTATATTTACTCACATCATGGCTCATATTTAATATTTAAAATTCATTCATGTCAAGTACATATGTGACGTATGAGTGATATTTAATTCCATTAGCTTCATACATGACAAAATAGAAGATTTTTTATTGCATACTTTTCAGAGTAACTATACCAGTACATGTAATATGATGCGTATACGTAATATTTTATTCAAATTCAATTAAAAATAAAGTATACGCCATTAGTTTGAAATTAATTTGGCTAATTTAATCTATGATACGACAATTGTGATGGATTTTTAAAAAACACCAAAAAAAATAGAAGAAAAATTGAAAAATTACAGGCTTTGAAGATTTTTATTCCAACATTTCTGGTGTAGTCTTAACAGTTTAAAGATTTATTGGGAATTATTTTTAATATTTCATGTTTTTCTTAACTAATATTCAATTTTGAAGAATTGTTAACACTTTTGGCAACAATATGAAGTAATCCAGAACCAAAAACTTTACAAATTTAGTGGACACTAATGGTAATTCGCTTTTCATATTACAAAGTCCACTATAATAAGCCTGAATCAAGTCATATTATTTGCAAATGTTCTTTAAGTTTACAATACACGCTCAGAAGATCGCTATCTACTATGGCTAGATAATATCATGCATGACATAAATCTCCTACCACCTTAATTGCTTATTAAAGCTTAAGTTATCTACCAGCGTTAGGGTAATTAACTTCATGGCAGGATTTGAATCAAAACTTTCTGCATATCACTAAAGCATGATTGGCATTTTGCCATTGGTAGTGAGTCATGAACTAATAACTCAGAATTATGGTGAGATTGCACACGACAGCTATATTACATGAGTTGCCAGACTCACAGTTTAACTTCTTCACACACAAAACTGTTATAAGAATCCGCATATATCTTGTATCCCAATATGCTTTAAAGGTTATCAATCTCTGAACTGAGAAAGTATCGGTTAAGCCATTTACCGATTTAAATTGAAACCATCGGTTATTTTGAATCTGGCAATACTTATGCTATATTATGCTGTCACAAGATTCAGAATATTATCTCCACTGAACGTAGTATATCGATTTATTCTTGAGAAACTTTGGAATTTATTGGAAATTTATTTTCAAAACAAAGAAAATTGCACGGAAATTGCAGCAAAATGTCGTACAAACTTCGGTTGCAAAGAAGCTCGAATAGTGCATAGGGTAGACACAAGTTTATTGCTAAAGTTCCTGAATCTAGGTTCATTAGTCATAGGTGAGCATGCTCGTACAGGCCTTACTCCCGAAAATATCGAAACTATAACTGAGAGACATCGTCCTCAAGAATTAAACATTTGACGCACCAATTTACGCCGAATTTTGCAAAAAAATATTACGGTATTACGCCTTAAGATTATTTGTTTCAAGAGTTTAAATCGCTTCGTTTTCGCTTCGCTAGAGGAGCCAAAGAGAAACTGCACGATGATATCGATTTCGACAAAAAAATCTCTGCGGATGAGGCTCATTTTCATCATAGTAAGTACGTTAGTAAGCAAAATTGCCTTATTTGGAGTTTAGAAAACCCTTACGTGGTCTTACAGAAGTCAATGCACCGATTACGAGAAACTGTTTGATGCGGCTTGCGGAGCAAAGGCATCATTGGCCCATATTTCTTTGAATATAAGGTCTTCGCAACCACTACGGTCTGTGGAGACAGCTATCACAATATGATACCCGTTTATAACCGTTTATTGCATTTTTTTAATTTAAACTTTTAAAATTGCCCACCCTTTAACATTAGGAGCTTTGCAAATTGACAGAAAATATTAAAATATCATTGGAAAAACAGATGCTATTGCACATTTTAAGCATTTTATGCAGTCCTAGAGTAAAAACTCTTTAAATCACGTGGAAGAATATGAGCGACATTAACAGAGCGAAAGAAAACCTCTATATTTTCTTATTTCTTCATAATCGCTGACATTTTAAAATAATTATGATGCATAATTTTGATTGAAAGAAAGTTAAAATTTATTTGAAATTGTAATTAAGAATTGAAATAAAATACAAAGAAAAAATCAAAATCAAAGAAAAAAATCCTTAAGAAATTTTCAATTCAATTTACTCCATAAAGAATTGAATCATAAACATGGTTATTGAATATACCGACTTCGTAATCTATGAATTCAAAAAAAAAAAAACAAGAAATATTATTCGAGTCTGTGACTTTGTTCAAAGAAATTTTCATATTCTTACCCTCAATGCAGTACTAACAGTCAGAGGCATTACGCCGGCAATGTCAATAGTTTGCGGTGTCTGGGTTATGACGAGAATCTGTAGAACAATTTTCTGCTGTGGTACAGTTAGATTATACCAGTTAATGCCATAAATATCGGTTTCGAATTTGTCATTCTGAAATTATGAACAAGAAACATGGAAACATAAAAGAAAAGTCGTAGAAAAGCCTGCCTATTAGTCGAGAAAAATATTTTTGTTCACGTTCTTTGTCATTCATTATGACATTTGATTATCCTCCCTTCTTTATGGCGCAGAGGCATGGATCCTATTAAGCACTGAAGTAGCACCCTTTATATTGCGATGATTTCGCTTCTGATTCAACAAGTGAGCGGTATGAACTCTTCAACGACATAAGCTTGTCTTTATCACGTATTTCGAATTCTAGAAATTAAAAGGCTTTACTCTCTGCCCGGCCTTCCAGAGACTATAGTATCAATAACGAATACCATGAGAAGATTAGGCAGAGCCACTTCCTGAAAGAGAGTAGGACAGCAGAGTTCCCCAGAGCAGAGATAAAGGCTTATTGACAGTCCTGTATACTCAGAAGTAAGCCCAATTACTGTGAATAATGTAACTCAGTGACTTTATGGCACAAGGGCCAGCACAAACATTAACTGATGAAATTTATTTCAGATTTTCATTTGCTAGGAGGGCAACCGCAACATTTCGTACAGAATTTTATACGAATGAGGGGTTATCGGGGATATTCTGATTTTTAAAGAATTTTTTCACGGAAGTCATTACGTTAATTTAATAAATACAGAAACAGAAGAATGTCCTTATTGCGAACAAAGATTATAAGTCTTCACCTTTGCAATCGATAAGGAAGAAAGGCCAGAATATGTGGGGCAAGTATTTTAATAGGACCTTTGTCATAGCGTCAGTGAGAGTCTCTCCACATAAAGAAATAGAATTAAAGGAAGCAATAGATTCTTTAAAGCCTGACAAGCTGCAAATGTGAGAGGCTAACAACGTACTCCTTCTGATCAAAAAGGAGATTAAGACAGTAGGACAACTAGAGAAGGAGTAAAGCATTTCTAGTGGTGACTGGCAAAGTGTTCAATAAGATCGTTTTAGACCGGTCTGTTGGCCCACTTAACAAAATTTTGAAAATACAATTGGCCAGATTTAAGACAAGCCGATCGTTCACGAACACTATCAATACCGTGCGTATAATTTTAGAGCACTACATCAAGTATAACTATACGTCACGTAAAGCTTTTCTGTATGCGGAAGCCTTCATTGCAATAAAAGGGAAACTCATCTCGAAAATTTTGGCAAAAGAGGGAGTCTCAAAACAATACTAAACATGGGCCGAATGCCGGACGATGCACAATGGCAAGTTTAGCGAACGTATGGTAAAAGGGAGGGAAGTTTTTCTTTTGATTTTTCACAGTTTTTTCTGTTCTCTGTCCTTAGGGAGATCGTCAATCTTCCGACAGAGCGGATTTACAAGCAAGTAAAAGGTTTTATTATCAGTTTTTTATGCTTCTTGTTAAGTTATCACTTAAATTTCCGCAAGAATTTATTTATGAAGAGCAGTTAATGTGAAAAATAGTTGAAAAATTGTCTTCCAGTTTCTTCTCTTAAAAGATTTACGCAGTGGTTATACCTGTCCAGAGAGATAGGAATTATTACAACTGAATACTCATAAGCTGAGATAGTTCTTAACATGCTTGTAAAGATGTTAGTAAGGGGATAGATAATAAAAAATTTAAAAAAAGGCAACATTTTCCGTTTTTCTCTTACCGACAATTCACTTTCGGTACCCAAAATACAATACAAATAGAGGGAACTGAAAGATATAATGACGTAGGCATATGCACCCGGCCAGCCGCCTGCTATAATCAAATAAATACTTATAACGGTTGAACCGCTTGCACTTAGTATTTGCACCGTTATTATGTAATAAAACAAGTTGTTGCATTTGGTGGTGTAGCTAAGAGAAGAAATTTAAAGGAGTTTTAAAGACAGAAACTTTTTTTTCAAATTTCATTTCATTTACCTTGAATAGAGTTGAACCCACTCGGCAATATCTTTCAAGGCTTTTGTAACACAAGGCTTTTTATTATTATCGGGATCCTCTACCATATCATTAAGATACTCAATTTTGGCAGCAAATACATAAGAGAACATAAATGATTGCAGCAAATATATCATGGCCACTAAATCACCACAATATAAACCAAAACCGAAACATATGACCATAACCGATTGCAAACCTAAAGTGGCATAATAGCCAAAATCTGTATTTATGTCCAGAGTAGGCAAATGAAATTCCAAAACTAAGAAACGTTCACCAGTGAGTAAAAGCCACATATAAGGTACTATTACGACACCAGCATAACCCATTGAATAGAATAGCGAAAGATAAATGAATCCATGTTTTGTTTTCTCGGCACTTTTCTCTAAAGCCTTAAAATATCTATCACCTAGCTTTTCATAGTCCCCATAAACGCTAGAGAATATACCATACAAATCCTCAATGATGGGCTGGTTCGATATGAATGCCAAGAGTTTTGAAACACCTTGCAATGCACTGCCTATTGTAACAGAGGCTTTTAATATTATGGTCCAATCATCATGATAGATCTTGTACATTGTCCAGAATACAAACAAAAAATAGCCAGCAATCGAAACCAGAAGTGTATACGTAATCCAATTCATGCGATAGTTTTTACGTAACAAATCAACACCACAAATGGATGCAAGGCTACGTAATATTCGAACCATTCTTTGAAAACTTTTTCTGATGGTGCTTAAGAGTTGTTCCAACCATTTCCTTTTTTTCTGAAATAGAAAAGAAACTTATTTTCCTTTGATTTGAACTTGAATTTACTGTTATGAAGTTTGAAGCACTTTTGCAACTGCAAGTTGCAAATTGTTGCATTTGCTTATTTATGTTGCTGATGATTGCGGTATGATGACTTAAATAATTGAGAAAATTACCGTTTAATAACACCAGCGTAGTGTTTATTTATTTATGCATTAACACATCACATTGACATGAGATTCAAGTTAATTGGAATTGGGTACTTAGTTGTGGTACCTTTCTGAAGTAGAGAGCTGTAGCTCAGATAATTACGTAGATGTATAAATAGTTGCAGCTGTTTGTTTAGAAATTTTGCAGCTGTTAGCTGTTTAGAAATGTGAACGCCCAGGTGGATTAATTAAATTATCTTAACAAAAATAAGAAACCGTTTTACTGTAAATAATAAAGAATATGCATCCCCCGCTTATAAGGATTTTTTTCAGATTCTAAAATACTTATGATTGAAGGCTATGCAAAAAAATTGCTTAGCTCTGTAATATAAAGGACGCAGTATGGTAGCCTAATTACTATTTAGTACTGAAACATGCATGGCACACAAGTAATGGAATCGTACTTGGTAAGATAAATACATGGATCCTGCATATGTCTAAGGTCTAGAACCGTCGAAGTTTAACTTGCTAATGCAACCAGAATCGTCTCCTTTTCGACTAAGATCTACAATCTGAAATACACATAAGCGAACTAGTAACTACTCCTTGCCTGCTCGGGAATCTTTAGTAGCGGTTAGGGTTTGACATTTTTCGTAAGTCAGATCAATCCTGTATCTGTATTCATAGCATAAGCCAATAAGAACATATTCGACCGCTGAAGGATTTATTTTAAGGATTCATTCAACATTTTTGAAATCTAACCATTTTCTAATAGTAAAACAGATTTTAGTCCTTCAATTCCAACCATAATCACATTAAAAACAGAATGTTTAGGCATTTTTAATAGCATGCGTAAGAATTTGTGACACACAGAGTAACGAAACATAGTAGCACTGCATGGATTCGTTTTCAAAAACGAAGGCGATCCATCGAACCGTTGAAGTTTGAGAGAGTTCGAAGGCTTTAAGTATAACGAAAAAACACAACATATGCCAGAAAGATTGCTTATGTTTGAAAAAACCGATATTAGTTCGTAACATTTAATATCTCACTTAATATCGCATGCGATTAAAAAGGGATGCTCTCAGAACAGTATGGTTGGCAATGTTTCAAAACCCGCAATAAATTTTCAAGACATTGAGGACTCCATAGGAATTTTAGATGGCAGGGCAAGCACACATTTAGAGATCATTTAACATAAAATTTTTAAATAATACTGAGTATGGCGTTAATAGCAAAATTACGAGCCTCATGATCATGAAAATGAACGCTCTTGCTATTGTAAGCGTGCTATGCTTATGCTAAACAAAATGTTGTTTACGGTGGGGAATTAATAATCGAATAAAGGTCAAAAGTAAAGTATGACCATTGTTTTAAAAGAAAGAGCACCCACGTTTTCACATCCATGATGGTTACCTCTGGCGGAAATAAAAGACCAGGGTGACCAGTAGCTCTACGAGAAAATAACAGAGCCATCTGATTTAGAAGTTATTAGTCGAATTCTTATGATGAAAGTGGCATGGATTCTTACGCCTAAGTGTGAATTACAGATGGGTGATGGAGGGTCAACTTGATTGACTCCATAATGTCACATTATGCAGCTCAATTAGAATGAATCAGCAACACAAGGCGACATGAAAAGATCATTAGACATCAAAGTTAATTTCATGCTGATATAGGGTTGTAGCCACGCTTCAATTTTGTGATAGTCATCTACAGTGAGCATCAAAAGAAATTGTACACTAAAGATAAATTCGAACAATCACCGAACTCAACTTTTACCACTTAAGGAGTGTGCCCGAAAGAAAATTTGACAAGGTTTCGAAATTTTTGTAATTTTTTTTTTTAAACTCCCTGCCAGTTTTTAGATTTTAAAATATTTATGAATAAGCAATGCAACATCCTTGAGTTACTTTCTAAAGATTTTCCTTGAAAATTTTCTTCATATTCCTGTGGCTTATTTGGCCTTCTAGCTTTTGTTTGCCGGTCAGGCAATGCAAGGTTATGGCCTGGCTTCGCACACAACTAACCTAGAGTTCATGGTCTATTCAGAGGTTATAAGAGCAACTCTTTTATAACAAAGGGATTACTCACTAAGCTTTTTTGTTTTTTTTTTTCTAGAAGTCTTCCGACAGGTGCCATCAAACAACATATTTTTTCGTACTTCGTTTGACAAGATGTCAGATCTGGGTGTCAGTTACGTATTTTAAAACAATTTTGAAGACTTAATTTTGATTGAAAGAAAGTTTTTATTTTAAATAAGAATTAAATGAAATACAAATCAAATTTAAAATTCCAGAAAAATGTTTCCTTTACTCCATGAAAAACTGAATCATAAACATGGTTATCGAATAGACAGTTCGTTAGCTATGAAATAAATTCAAACCAAAAACAAAAAATATTTTTAAGCATCAGAATTCAATTTAAAAAAATTTTCATATTCTTACCCTTAATGCTGTACTAACCGACAGAGGCATTACCCCCTGCAATGTCAATAGTTTTCGGTGTCTGGGTGATGATGAGAATCTGTAGAACAATTTTCTGCTGTGGTACAGGTTAGATTATACCAGTTTATGCCATAAATATCGGTTTCGAATTTTTCATTCTGAAATAAGGAAAAAGAAACATGGAAACATTAAAAAGGATTTTAAGAAGGATTTGTTAGTTCAAAGGATAATAATTAATTGATAGTGGTCTGATCTGAATAGATTAAGAGCTTATTTCGTGCTTAGCATAGAATAGTCAAAAATAGTTGAGAAATTGTCTTCCAGTTTCTATTTCTAAAAAATTTACAAGGAGGTTATACCTCTCCGCTATAAGCTGTCACGGAAAGAGGAATTATTACAACTGAATAGACTTAAGTTGAGGTAGTTCTTAGCATGGGTATAAAGATGTGCAGATTAGTGATAAAAATAATTTTTTTTCTCTTACGACAACTCAGTTTCGGTGCCCAAAATGCAATACAAATAGAGGCAACAGAAAGATATAACAACGTACGCATATGCGCCCGGCCAGCCACCTGCTATAATCAATAAATGCTTATAACCGTTGAACCAAATGCACTCATAGTTTGCACTGTTATAACATAATAATAAATTGTTGCATTTGATGTATAGCTTGCTTGCACAGGAAAAGAATTCTTTTATTTTTAAATTTCATGGAATATTTTATTACCCACCTACCTAGCATAAATTTGTACCCACTCGGCAATATCTTTCAAGGCTTTTGTAACACAAGGCTTTTTATTATTATCGGGATCGGCTATCATGTCATTGAGATACTCAATTATGGCAGCGAATACATATGAAAACATGAAACACTGAAGCAAATACATCAGAGCCACTGAATCGCCACCATATAAGCCAAAACCGAAACATATGACCATGATTATTTGCAAAACTAAAGTGACATAATAGCCAAACTCTGTATGTATATCGAGACCAGGCAAATAAAATTCCAAAACTAAGAAACGTTCACCAGTAAATAAAAGCCTCATATAGGGCACAGTCACAACACCAGCATAGCCAATAAGATAGAATAACGTAAGGCAGATTAATCCCCGTTTGGCTTTCTCTACACTCATATCTAAGGCTTTAAAATATTTGTCGCCCATCTTTTCGTACGAACTATATGTGACACACAACGTGTTGTATAAATCCACAAGAATATCCCTGTTCGATATGAATGCAATGATTTTCGAAACACCCTGAAGTCCACTGCCCATTGTAACAGAGGCTCTCAGTAGAATGGCCCAATCATCATGATAGTTCCTGTAGATTGTTAAGAATCCAAATGCAAAATATCCTGCAATGGCAACAAAGAGCGTATACGTAATCCAATTCATGCGATAGTTTTTACGCAACAAATCAACGCCACAAACCGAAGCAAGGGTACGTAGTATACGAATTATCTTTAGAAATCTTTCCGAAGGTTCTTGAGTAGTTACCACTACCATTTTCCCAACAAAAACAAAATGTTTTCCTTTAATTTTAATTAAACGTTATGAAGCACCAATCACTCTTGAATGAATTGATTTGCTTTTACGATTGTTACGCTTGCAATGAAATGTAAATTATTGCAGCTGCTTTTTGGTTTCTAATGCTTGAGAAAATTACCAATTAATTGCATTGGAATTTGACAAGCGTAGTGTTTATTAATTGACAGGAGATTCGAATTAAGTGAGAAGGGTTAGTGTGGAGAATGAAACCTTTATTATTCAATGCAGTTTCTACACAGTTTTTCCATTTTTCAGGAAATTTGTGGAGTCCTCACCAATAAAACTGTTTGTCGTTTGAAGCACACCAATTAGGCCACCAAATTTTCAATACCCTTAATGCCCTAGCGATGAACATACATTCTGGTGAATACTGCTGGTTGTGTTGTAACTCATAGTCTAACACTTTGATTGTGCCCTGCTAAGTGCGCAGGTTCATTATTACTTTGGGAAATTATCTCTTCGTGTTTTCATTCATTCTGGTCCTTTTTCGATCAATGAACCGTTTAAACTGATCAGCAGCGATTTGCATTAAAGATTTCATCAGGTTTGAGGAGTTTTCTGGTTCCTATCGAATCGATCTGTTTCTACAGACAAAGTTGATGGTTGTCCCGCATTAACCCATGACTTTTTTGGTTTACATGCATACACATATACACAGTTGATCATTATAACCTTTCAGTCAGGATTACAACCCAGCTTCTTATATCACTTATGTTGTGTGC
>QOCX01001247.1:12691-36009 GCA_005959815.1 Sarcophaga bullata | reverse complement strand
AGTATATGCCAAAGCGTATGTATATTCGACTGTTACCTTCATATATGTTTGTGTACACGAGGACTCGGAGGGTAACAATAAACATGAAGCATTAGTAAAGGTTGTTGCAACGAAAAATTCAATTGAATTCATACAAGAGATTGGCATTCCTCAGCTAAGGGGAAAAATAAAGTTTTTAACACAAAACTTTATTAATAAGCAGCAGAAGAGAGATGGAATAATGAACCCAGTTGCAAAGAAACTAGAAAGATCCGACTTGATAAGCAGAACTTGAAAAACTGAGCAGAGTTGCTTAAAGAAACCTCATAGCAGTTTTAACGAGGCACTGACACAGAACCTGGGAATACCTCACAACGACTTCTGAAGAAGCTATAATGAAGAGAAAAAAGAGAAATCACAGGCCACTTGGGCACCTGAAAGGAAGGATTCTTGGGCACCGAAAACTTATTAAATAGAACATGTCTAGCCAAAGGTTATTTGAATAGAATCAACACCTTCATAAAACTATCGGCAAGACTGAGAGATGCCAGCCAGGTCACTAGTGTATTACAATTAATCTATGCTATTGGAGCTAGCTGCCGATATAACCAAACCTAATTTAATTACTAAAGAATACATTCTCTTACAATACTGTGTAGGCGTAATAATATAATGTGAATACATTTATCAACTACTGTCGCAAATCTTTGGATTATGATGACAAAAGGAATGCCCTAAAGAAATCGAAGACATAAGGAATGCTTCATATCGGTACATACCCTTATGCTGATATACATGGACGTATTAAGCTTGAATAAGATCACAAAACGATGTTTTAAACAAAGTTACTCAAGTTTTTAGTGGGCTTTTAACCTAGTTTCTCACACCTTGCATGCTGTGTGGGTTTAATTTTACCCGTGGTGAGGCCTACAGTTTAAAGTCGACTGCGAACGAGATTTTTTTTTGAAAAACTTTTCATGGCAATTTTATTTACTCTCTCTCTGTGCTGAGAGAAAGTCGCCGATAAAATATACCAGAGTTTTTGCTTTTCGTTTTATTCGAGATATCTGAGCCGAGATTTAAACTCAATACTCAATAACTCGTATGATCGTTAGAATGTTGCAATCAGTATGAATATCCACGTTTTCTGCAAGAGTTTGAAATTTTTTAAGAGAAAATGCAACACCTCTGAGTATTGCCATCGAAATAATCTCCCCAGCTGTAGGGTATTACAAAAATTGGCCAATAAAAGAATGAAAACATAATAAAACTTAATAATAAAACTAATTCTCTGGCGTATAACTTCCGCAATTAGGCTCAATTCTTGCTTTTTCTTTTAGCAGCCAGATAAAGAAGAACATGAAACATGAAAAAAACAACACCAACACCAACACCAAAAACATTTGAAGAAAGAAAAAAAAAAGTAATCCTGCTGCTAAAACTCATTATATTGCAAATAAATGTGGTTGTTCGTTGTTTCATCTTTAATTTCTAAAGAAACAATCAGAGATGGGAGTTGAAATGATGGCATTGCTGATTTGTTGGTTTTCATTTTGGTGGAGCACCCCCCACCCCCCACCGTATTGGATAATTGGAAAATTGTACATTAAATGAAATCAATCAGGCGCTACATTTTGCATGCATTGTATAACATTTCTTTTTCCTGTGTGTATGTGTGTGTGGTGTGTGTGTATATGAGGCCTAGCCTAGCTATGAATGGACTTTTCTTGTGGTGAAAATAATTTCTGACTTTTTCCTTATTTTCTATTCCTTTTTTTATTCTTTTTTTTCTTTTTCGTTTATTTTCTATTTCATTTGATTTTGTGCTCAAAAAAAAAATGAAAACTTTACCAAACCATTTTGATCTTTTGATGAGTTCTACAAAAAATTCTTCCTTTTATTTCCGTTACTTTTTTATTTCCTCTTTTTCGTTTCTATTCATTATAAAAAAAAATATATTGTCAGTCTGATTTTTTTCGTTTTTTTTTTGTTTTGTTGTAATTTTCCCTTTTGTTTTATTTTTTTTCTGTTTTTGTTTTTTCATAAAAATTTTCTTTTTGGTTCGATTTTTCTTTTTGTTTTTGACGTGTATGTGGAGGGTGATAAATTAATTTGAGCCTTTTGTTCTGGTCTGCTGCAATTTGTTGGGGAATTTTTTTTTATTCTGTTTTGTTTTGTTCTCTCTTTCTTTTCTTTCTTTCTTTTTTCACTGGTGCCCAATAAATGTTTTGCAATGCAATTTTTAAATTCACCATAAAATATTAATGATGTCAGGCTGTAAAAGAAAACTTTTCTTAAAACTTAATTGGACGAGAAAAAAAAATTAGGAATTCTCTTAATTACGAAATTTTTCTATTTTTTTTTCTTCTTTCTACGAGAAATAGACAAATTGGCGTACTAAAATTCCTTTTGGAACACTGTCTTTATATTGTTTCACATTGTCGTTTTGACTTTTTCGACCATAGGCAAACGCTTAGGAGACCTAAAGCAGATGACTCGCTTACATCTGATCTGCCTGCAGGTTTCGAAGCCTTTGCTTGTGGTATCTTAAGCCCTAGGTGGGACCACAGTGTTTCACATAGTGAACTTAACCCATGCATTCATTCAAATCTAGTCTGATTTATAAGTCAGGGAAAATTGCACATTTCAAATGGCATGAATGGGCCTTTCAAACGAATAAAAAATTTCTAAAAAAAGATTAAGAGCTTAATTGCCGTAGTCTTGCAAGTAGCGTGTTGACTCATTACATCCAAAAATATTTCTTCGGAGACTATATCTTAGCAGATTTCTGGAAAAAAATCTGGGAGCGAAAAAAAAGTTTCTCAAAAAATCTATGCTTTGAAGTCGACATTAAGCTGTATTTCCCACCACAACATAAGTGTTGTATTAGGGACGGGCAGCAGAGGAGTTAAAAAGAGATTTTCATTTCCCAATTGGTTCCAATGATGATATCACCCTATCGTTGAAAATGAAATGAAAGTGATTTAATTCTACAACCCGTATAGCTTTAGTCGCCTTAGACTAGTAGGTAGTGTGTTGGTTTATTAGACAAAAGGCCATGGTTCAATTACCCGGTCAAACATCAAAACCGAAATATGGAGAAACATTTCTTTGGCGACTTCCTCTCAGCAGATTTCTGGCAAAAACTCTGAGAGCAAATAAAATTTCCATGAAAAGTTTCTCAAAATTCGACTTTATTTTGTAGGTCCCGCCCCTCATGCCGTAATCCTGACTGGAGGGTTGCAATGGACAATTATGTATGTATGTATGTATAGCTTTAATTTTTTTTTCTCCGTTAATATCTTCTACGTTAATGCTGTTAATCTTGTCCAAGCCTCTAGTGATCATGAGAAGAGCGTGTAGATCTTCTGATAGGTTTTATATGTTTTATGAACTATGTAGCCTGTATCAGCAAACGTAGCACTAGATTTACTTCAGTTATAAGTGAGGAAAAAGAGAAACCAGTTATGTGATCAGTGTTAGCTAGGGAAGGTTTATATGAGATAGCATTATGAATAAAAATATGAAAGATATCGAATCCCTTCACAGCTTAAGGCGCTATGGATTGGCGATACATCTGAGTGAAATCTACGATTGCGTCAAATAGGAGAAAAAAATTTACGAAGTCATAAGTTGGATTCACCCACGGCTTTTCGAAACAACATTTTTGTGTTTCGAAACAATTTTTTTTGTATGAGTTTGACACGAAGAACGAATAAAGTAAATTTTGTTCGGGAACCAATTCTCAGCTTCAATTGGGTTTATTTTAATTTTGTTCAAACAATTTGAACCAATGCTGCAGATACTTCAATTTTATAAGCAAATTTTATTTTATAAAATTGGGATAAAAAAAAAATAAAAAAGTACAAAAAACCCTAATACGTCGTTTACAACATATTTCATAGGTAGCCTTGGCTTTTCCAGAACATTGGTTCGAATTGTTAGGTGAATCGTTCAGAACAAACTCTCAAAAAACTATAATTGTTTCGGAAACAACATTGGTGTATCCAGCTTCAGTATCATTATTTCTAAAACAAAGAAGCATCCTCCTCCCTGCAATACGATTGGCGGCATTCTAGTTACAATTGTAGATTGTGGTTAGAGACTACAAGCTTACTCTGGACGAAAATTTTGTCAACATTAGACGGGCGTTTTGAAAGTCGGTTTGGTCTTTGCTGGATGGTTATATATCTTCATTTCGAAGTTTAAGTCTAGGTATTCCATCAAGCTAAAGGAAATGCTCATGTATACGTTTCAACTTACAACGAGCATCATCTGCATCAATAGCCATCATCATATTACCGACTTCATTAACGTTTTAATATGTATCTGAGTCTCCTGGGTTTCGTAACGTTCTTCTTGCAAGATCTTTGTGCCACCTAAAAACCGACTTCAAACAGTGAACCATACATATGGTTCGGTTCTGTTACAACAGAATCTACCTGTGGGTATATCATCAATTTTATAAGGTAACCTTGCCATTTTGAGCAAATGTCGATGTAAACTCATTTTAGTTGTGCAACAATAAATCACTCCGATTATTAATTCATAATATCTACGCATATATTTCATAAGAAAACCATCAAAAAATTTGTGTCCATTGTTTGTTTTTAATTTTTTTTGTACTGCCATCAAGACCAAAAAAAGTGAAATTTTGAAAACTTTTCGTCGTTGTTACCATCAACTAATTTATTGCAATTTTTATCAGAAAGTATTTTTTATAACTACAAATGAGTAGCAAAGAATAAAAAAACAAAACGCTTCAAACTAATTTTGTTTGACGATTTTTGTAGAATAAGAAGAGAGAGGTAGATAAGCGTAAAGGAAAAAAAATTACAATTTATAGCGCACTTTCATTTTGATGGAAAATATTACCCCACAGCACATATTTATTTAATTATAAATTACTCTACTGTCAGTTCGTAAAGTATGTATAGGGAGGTTCCCTTGATTTATGTGCTTCCAGTATACTTAAATTTAAGCAACAAAGTATATACTTTGCCTTTAGTCTAGCTAGGTATTGCGGTGGCTTATTGACGAGATGACCTATGCCAGACATCTTGCAACAAACGAAATACAAAAATATTGTCTTCGGCTACTTCCTCTTCGCCGCTGATTTGTTAGACAAAAACTTCTGTGGGGAACGTAAATACAATTGGCCATTGAAAAGGTTTCTTAAAAATCTGAGATTCGGAGTCGGCTCTTAAAGACAAGTAGATCCAAGTCCTCATGCTATTAAAATTAACACACAACAACAAGAGCTAATGTGCGAACTAGGTTTGAAAGTCTGACTCTGAATCTTCAGATTCGGAATCGGCTTTAAAATGTCGGTCCGGTCAACACATGTATAAAATGAAAACACACACAACAAGTGTGATGTGAGAAAGTAGGTTGAAAGCTTGACCAAAGTAAATAAAATTGCCATGAAAAGTTTCTTAAAAATTTGAGATTCGGAATTGGCTTTAAACAGTAGGTTCCGCAACTCATGTATTAAAATTAACACACACAACAAGAGCAATGTGAGAAACTAGGTTGAAAGCCTAACTAAAATCTTGAGTTTTTTTTGTTCGGTAGGATCGTTTTACAGTCTTAAGAACAAAATTAACGCACACACATAACATAAGTATGCCTGACGGAGGGGTTGTAATGGCCAATTGATTTGAAAGACCAATTGATGCTATTATGTGAGGAATAAAACGTCGTATAAAAATGTCCGCTGTGGCTTCTCTGCGAAAAGCACATTCGAAATGTAAAATTTACTATGACTCTGGCGTATAAATCAGGCTGAAATTGAGCGATCGAGTAGATTACGTTGGTTTTGAGGATCCTTGTGGTTTGTGATTTATAAAAGCATAACAAGAAACTAGCGTAGTCAAACCGAACTGTGGTCCTCTGTAGCGAGTTCTCGGTGACCTCCATTTGAGTTGACTATGTCTTCAGAATCTGTATCATGATCCTCAAAATTTATTTTTATTTTTTCTAGGTACGTATAGACGATCTTCTACGTACGTGTAGACAATTTCTTCAGCAGAACTAATAACTTCTCATCCAATTTACAAATTCCCTTAGGATACAAACTATTCGACTTACTTTACTAAGCAAAAATTCTTTTTTCATTGACCACATACCCTCTTAGTATCTAAAATTATGGGACTTGCCTTGCCCCTTGCCTGGAAGAGGTAGGTGTCTCTTGTTTGTGGGTGTAAAATGTGTAGTAAATAACGTTGGCATTGCAACAGCTTGCTGGCTTGCATTGCAACATTGCACACATGATGAATTTATAGCACTTTAGAATTTTTGCTTTATGGGCAATATATTGCAAGTCCATAATCTCTCCTCACTCTCGTTTCAGTTCAAAATTTTTCAGTTTCTTTTTGCATTTTTTTTTTTATTTTTGTTGCGTTTACGTTCAGTTCAAACTGATAAAAGTGACAATATTTTGTTTTTTTCTTTTAAGTTTTCTTTTGTGCGATTTTTGTTTTGCTTTCGTTTTTGTTTTTTGGGGTCACGCTGTGGACTTATGGTATTTTCTTCTCATTTTTTTTTTTTGTTAGTTTTGTTGTTGTTTAGATATGAAAAGGTTACATTTTTTTACTGTTTGTTAGCACAAACAAACAAATATGCCATGTACTTGCAACATGCAACATGAATATGTCAAAATGCTTGTTATGCAGTTTTTTGTTTTTTTTTTTGTTTTCGCTAGAAAAAATTTATGACTAAACGTTGTCTCGCTATTTTGAAATATTTTGTGGAAAATTTATCGCTAAATTTAAGGAAACATGAGTTCAAAGGATGTGTGGGCGGGTAGATGATGATGATGATGGTGAATATACAACACTTTCGGTATTTCATTACAACCCTTTAGAGTCAAGATTATAACCTATCATCTCACACCACTTATGTTGTGTGTTAATTTTTTCTAAAGCAGTTTAAAATCAAATTCGAACGACATATTCTTTTGAGAAACTTTTCATGGCAATATATTATTTACACTCACAGTTTTTGCCAGAAATCTGCTGAGAAACAGGCGCAGAAAAAATATCTTTCCATATTCCGTTCATGAGCGGATGTCTGACCTGAGGTTTGAACGGTGCCTGACGTTTAATAACCCAACACACTACCTACTAGACTACAGCGACTTGAATACGAGTGAATAATAGGTAAATGAAAATCAAATTACCACAAACAAAACTACATAGAAAGAGTAAGATTCTAGAAGTTACCAGAGTAACTACTATATGAAGTGTAAATAGAACAGATATAGTTACCAAAGAGTTGTAGTAAAAGGACTGATTGACGATTTGTACCATCATTTTGAATTTGGTTACTAAAACGCCCTGATGTTTAATAAGCCATCAAACTCCTACTAGACTACAGCGACTTGAATACATGAATAATAGGTAACTGAAAATTAAATTACCACAACAAAACTACATAGAAACAGTAAGATTCTCGAAGTTACCAGAGTAACAATATACGAAGTATAAATATAGCCAAAGATCTCGTTACCAAAGAGAACAACAACATCATTTTGAATTTGATTTTAAAACCATGTTTTAATTAAAAAACAATTCGAAAAAAATAAATTGTTTTATTATCACTTTAAAGTTATTGAACTCTTGAACAATGAATTTTAATAAAAATTTATACGCTCTTCCAAAGTAACACATGGCCTATTAAGTTTCTTACTTGGTTGGCCAAATTTTTTTGGATTTTTTTTCTTTTTTGAAAAGTTTCCACAAAAACCAATAAGAGGAAAATATACACAGTACCACATAAGTTTCGGCTCTCTTCACAACCGCTATGCCTGCTCTTTGTGCCCGCCCCACAAAATGATGCAAGTGTTTTAACAAGCATATGCCACGATTAATTTTACGCTTCAGTGTGTCAAGTGGCATATAAAAACACGAGGCATAAAAACGAATTGCAGTCCAAAAAGTACAGAAAACCAAAGTAAAAACAACAACAATAAAAAAAGCAAAATTTTTGTTGTTGTGGAAAAATCGAAAAAACAAAAAAAAAATAGAAAAGAAAACCGAAACCGAATTGATGCAGTAATAGAGAAATGAATGCGTTTGTATGTCTTGATGTTTGTAACAGAATGTAAAACGATCAAACGAGGTCGTTTTAATATATTGACCATTTATACACACGCTGGAACAGCATCCTTTTCCGGTTGTTAAACGAGCGAAACTGAGAGAGAGAGAGAGAAGAGAACATGCACACATAAACGGCCAAAGTGATTCAAAATATAAAATGCCACAAAGTGCCAAAACTCAACTTCCTATTACATGTTACACAAACACACACATACATACACTTGTACAAACACTGACACTCGAATACAACTACAAAAAAAACAAGTTAGAAAACGGGAACATTTTCGTAAAATCATTGCAAGATGTGAATTCAAAAAAAGCTCTCACATCAAACACTTTTTAACATAAAAGCCATATACACACACTTACATAAACTTTATACATACATACATACACATCATCATAAATACAAACATATACAGGTATGTATGCATGTACATGTACATGCAATATGTATGTATGTGAGTATATGAAAGGAAAGTGTTGTGTTGGCATTTTATGACCGTCATGTAGGCCTATAAGTAAGCTTACGAGTATGAGTATGTGTGCGCGTGTATGTTGAAATATTCTTACACATGTTTTGTTTGAGTATGTGTGCAATTCAGCCTGTTTGTGCATATACCGTATCCTGTTCTATGTCTGCATTATTGTACATGCAACATCACTTTTAATAGCTAAATTACAACAACGTCAAATGTTTATTATTCTGCTGAGGTAGCACCTTTTGCACACACACATACACATTTGAACATACATATACAGATGCTTTAAGCAGGACTTTAAAAGGATTTTTTCTAAATTTGAAATGATTTCCCATTGATGCTCCACTTTCCATGAATCTGTCGCAGAAATCTGACTGTATTTGACCGATTTTATGCGCTATATGGGCCACTCTAGTTTTTATTCACCTTTAACTTAAGAAAACCCTAAAAGAATAAGTCTAAAGGGTCCTCATCCACACGATAGATCACTATGCCCTCCAATCGCTTGCCCGCAATACTCAATGTGGCATGAGCTGCATTATAGTTAGCTCCGCCTTGTTGGTTGAGATCCATACCTAGCCAACGATGTTCTCAAAGAAACGCGGTCATCCGCACATATTGCCCCCATATTTAACTACCCTCAAGGATCGAAATGGTTAAGCGGTTTACTGCACTCTGCCAGAACGAATTAGTGCCAAATGTAATTGTAAAAAAGGACTTTAGAAATCATTCATCAGCTAATACGCAGTCCATACTTTAACCAAACCCTATCTGTATAAAGAAGATTGATGGTAGGCTTTCTATATTTGTTTTCTATTCTAAATTTCAACAACATTGTTTATAAGCACGAGAAAGAAACTGGAGTTGTATACAAATCTATGTTTCAGCAATAATGCTTATAAACATGTGGGATAAAAAGCTGGAGTATGTAATCAAATTATATGTTTCAGCAATAATGTTTATAAACACGTGTCAAAAAACTAGAGTATGTAAGCAAATTTGTTTCAGCAATAATGTTTATAGACATGTGAGAAAAGAACTGGAGTATGTAACCAATTATGTTTGATTAAACATGTTTAATTGCATTACTACTGACAAATAAAATAAAAATGGGGGTAAAACATAAAATGTTGAGGAACACTGTTCGCATATTTGAATACAGTATTAGGCTTTAGAGCATATGCAGATTCTAAAGGCATATCGGGAGATATATTAACAACATGATGACAAGATTAATTAGGGTAACACAACATATTGTCTCATACGATAAATAGTATTTGCAAAAAAAAGTTTCTTGCATTTATCTGGGTAAGGATTTATTTGATGGAATAAACTCTCTATCAAGCGCCAGTACTCGAATACTCTTGTGATTAGTAATGGAACTGAATCTGAAACCCATACGGAAAACTATGCACACAGAAGTCTCAGTATAAATAGGTAGAACAGAATTCTTAACTGTTTTTCATTCCCCTCAAAAAACGAATGTATTCCTTTCAAGGACTGATTATTTCATAGAACATGCGTTTGTAGCAATCGCTTTAGGCTGGTTTGCTAACTTCATAAGAACATCGCATAGTGGGGTCAGAGTGGCTTTTTCATATAATTTCGGTAGAGTGATTGGTTTATTTGGCCTTTTTCCCCCCCCATATGCCTCCAGTAACGCTTAATCGATTGTTTACCGATGGTCAAACGTT
This sequence comes from Sarcophaga bullata, assembly GCA_005959815.1. Lineage (NCBI taxonomy): Eukaryota > Metazoa > Arthropoda > Insecta > Diptera > Sarcophagidae > Sarcophaga > Sarcophaga bullata. Next base: position 25,755 of record QOCX01001247.1, on the reverse strand, counting down.
GTGCAACAACAAATGCAATACGGCTAAATAAGCATTTGTTTGGTAATCGGGGATGCTCTTCTCCTGCAATATATTTTGTTTTTTTCTTTGGTTTTTCGTTTGCCGAAAAATTGGCCGGTTGACTGATTGCCATTATTTGCAAAATTATTGCATTTGTAAGCAGAATACAACAAAAAAAAAAGCATTTGAGTGTGTGGTTCGTGTGGCGTTACCATACATTTAATGTGAATCACTACAAATGAATGGATTGTTAAATACCCGCTTTGATTTCATAATTGCATTGCATTGGTTGGGGGGGGGTGTGAGGGGTTAGTAAAAAAGCCAAATAATATTAAGCCTTAAATGCCAGTGGATTTGTTTGTATCAAATTACTGCAGAAGCCAACAATAATTGTTTTGTTTTATTAACACAATTGTTAATAAAATTACGCGAACAATATTTATCAGACAAACAGGGTTTTAGGAATAAAAATGGTGAAGTGTACACACAATTATACATGCGCTTAAACTGTATACTAGTGTACCCTAGCACTGTAAATATAATATTGTAAGTTTACAGCATTGATAACCACTTAGGTAGGTATTGGTATGATAATATACATCGTTCTCAGTTTGGCCACTAACTAACTCAGCATGAGCCCAATCCGAAGTGTCAAAGTGTTAAGTATTTCCATAAGTCTTGCGCATAATCCCCCCCTGAATTTGACCGATGGCCACGGTATATGTTGGCTTTGAGCACCTCAGGTTAATTGGCTTATTTTCGCTTACAACTGTGGGTCAAGGCAAAACGCTCGTAGAAAAGAAAAAAAAAAGAAAAGAAGATCGCAAATCTTTGTAGCAAGCTTCACAGACCGCACCATGGTGAGATCAATGCTTTCAAATCGCTATGCAAAATCCAGTGTGGCAAGGGGCTGTAAGGCCCGTTAAGGCCGTACTCCTGAAATCAACATACTCGATAGGCATCTGAGGATTATCCCAATTCGCAGTCAAATGAAGTTGGTAATAATCACGCTAAACATGTGACTTTTTGCCCTGATGGCATGTACATGCTCTTGGATCCAATGTGAAATTGCTATCTGCCAAATTTACCAATTTTTGGCGTTTTGCGCATACACTAATTCATCCACGAAATTGACTGATTGGAAAAGAGATGAAATTAGGACCTGCCTTCAAGCCCCATTTCAGCGAATGCAAGGTGCGCTTACTAAGGTATGTATTATCTTTCGCTACTGCGTTCATGCTGTTGAATTCTGTACGAGCACAGGTCAAACTCACGAAGCAAAATAGTCTACAGAGGATACTTCTGGACATTCTCAAGGAGACAGCGGCTACTTTGGAACAGTATCCTTTTCCGGTTGTTAAACGAGAGAAACAGAGGGAGAAGAGAACATGGACACATAAACGGATTTTCCTGGATACTCTCATAGACAGAGGCGATGTTTTTAACAGGCCTTGTATTACGGCGACGTACGGGTATTGAATGATCATTCACTTGAACACCACATTGCGAATAGTCCCCTCGATAGGATGCGTTTATCATCTTAAAATGGGTAAAGCCAGAGGGTACATTGCCCGAACAGAACACCCACTTTGATAAAGAAAGAAAAAATTCATTATTTGCTAGGGTTGTTGAATACTACGACTGTTCACTTTGGCAAAACAGATTGAAAAATGCCTCTCTGATGTTAGAAAACAGCAGGTCAGACATCTCCGAACAAAACGAAATAATGAAAAAATATTACTTCAGCGATTTCCTATCAGTCGATTTCCGGCATTCAAATAAACAAACAAAAAAAAAATATTTTATGGCAAGGCACTGTTGAATATATGACAGTAACAATAATGTAACAGTGGTGGTGTTATAATAGGTACAGCTAGCTAAGCATAAGATATTCTTCTATAAAATATTACTTACATACGGGGGGTGGTATTATTTAGTTAGACTCACCTAGAAAAGGAAGGAAAAAAAGAAATGAACACAATTAGTTAATGAGTAAAAACGTGATGTTTTCTTAGAGATATTTAATGGAAAACTTTTTACTGGCCCTACAATTATAAAAACATAGTGAAAGACAGCAAAGGGATCGCACCATTCTCATATATTGGCTAAGTTGTCGTTGTTTAGTAGGAGGTTATGTGTTGGCTTATTAAATGTAAAGCCTCGATTCAGATAAGACAACAAAACGAAATACGAAAAAATATTTCTTCGTCGACTTCCTCTCCCTGCAGATTTCAGGCAAATATTATGAGAGTAAAAATAAAATTGCCATGAAAAGTTTCTCGAAAATCTGTCACTCTGAGTCGACTTTAAACTGTAGGCCTAGCTACTCATGTATAGAATTAATACACACAACATACGTTGTGTGAGAAGCTAGTTTGTAATCCTGACTGAAGGGTTGTAATGACCAATTAATGTTCATTCGTGCTTGATACAGGATAGTGGGTCTCAGTATAAACCCTGGCAAGTCCGCAAGAGTACAACTAACAAGAAGAAGGAAAATTCCTAAATGGAAGAATATTTCACTACTGGATGAGACAATATCAGCGAAAATGGAGGTAAAATATCTGAGAATACCAGTGGATAGTAAATTAACATGGAGGCTTATATAAAGATCATCTCTGAAGAGGCCAGACATGCCGGAATAATATGCTAAAAGCTTCTAGGAAAATTGGGAATTTACACCAAGAATTAGGCACTGAAATGCAGCTTGAAATTCTGAGCCAAATGATTCTCTGATTGTCTGACTTTTAATTCATTACACAGTGTATGTCGTGATAAAAATCTAAGCGATCTCTGCATCCTTATCTGCAGCTTACAGACTTTCTAAGGGCCATTACCAAACAACGCCCTGCTTTTTGCACTTGAATTTAATTTTTTTATCATAATTTGAATAACAATTTTATGAAAGAAGTTTAATCTGCCTTTCCAAATCATTAAATCCATAATCGTTAATAAACGAAGGCATATTTTAAACCAACGTCTCTTTTTTTTACTCTACAAAGCAATTCTCTCCTCATGCTTGATATGAACGATGAATCTTTCTTAAAAATTATCATAACTTAACGCTCCCTACCGAAGCCTTCATAAGACTTTAATTTACACTAATTTGCATTGAAAAAATGGACACAATATTGTGCCATAACGATAGAGACAATAAAGAGAAAGAGAGAAAGAGGGAAAATATGAAAAAAAAGTAACAATTTCATGAGAGATAATTATAAAATGAATTCTCTTGAGAAAAAGTAAATGCCAGTGTTAATGCGTGCTATGATTATTTCGTTCGTTCGTTCGTTTTTTTTTTAATCATAATACGCCGCCATGCAGCAGGCTTACAGTATGCAAAAATTTCATTGCCCAGCACACGGCTACACATGCATAATGTGTACGCGGAGAACGTGTTGTCTGTGTGTTCGGTTTGGTTTGGTTGGACACATGCAACCGACAATTATTATTCAAATTTATTGGCCACCTCTGAACTCGATAAATGCATTAAAAGCCTGAATGTCGAGTGTAATGCTCTCTGTAAGCGAAAGATACTACACGAATGGTATGCATGCATGTATGTGTGTGTGTATACAAATGAGACACAAAGAGGGCGGTTTGCGTTATATGAAGGTGGGCGAAAGTAAACTGGAAATCAAGTCAAAAAGCAGAATAAATTTTATTTTAATAGCTGAAGATGGAAAGTTGCGAAATTTTGTTTGAACCAGAAAGGGCTTTATTTACGAAACTTTACTTGGCAAATGTACTTAGTCTGAGAGTAGGCATTCCTCTACAGACAGGCCAACAAACCGTACTTTACTTATCTCCACAGAAAAGACAGTAGAATGTATCCACTTGAATAGAGACAAATCTCCATTACATCCGTCTAATCATTGTAATCCAAATAGGACATTGATCGTTGGATCCACACGCCAAGAGCCTGGGAATATCTTTCTTGTAGTTTGTGTTCATACAATCTACTGTACTACCTTCAAACTTTATTGGGTATCCGTATAATGGCTCTCTCAAGCCTATTGCTCTGACAAATTTTAGAATAATCCTCGATGTTAATAACAAAAAAGCCTTCTCTAGCCTGTGATATGCACCCAAATGATTCCTTCTGGGATGCATTAATGTCCCACTACCTTCCAAACATGTTTTCAACTCCATTCTCAGAATCTCAGGATCACATGTTGGACTCGAGACAAAATCCTATTCTGAATAAATATACTCTGAGTAAAATATATTCCTCATATCTCCTCTTATTACAAATTTCCAAACAAAAGTTCTAGTTGCCTCAAACCCCTCTAGATTTTAGAAGAGTCTCTACCTCACCTTATGTGCCCTTTTGTGGAGCATATCCTTCCAAATATTCTATTCCACTCTACGCAAAAGTTCTAGTCCCATCACGCTCTTCTCCTTGCAAACTTGTCGTTGGGCTCGTTGTTGAAGCACTTACAATGACATGGGCAGCAGCAGAGGATAACCTTTTATTCCCAGAAGTATTTTACAATGACTTCCACACAAGCTGCACAAAAAGGCACACTGTGGAGAACATCTTCTTTCATATTATCCAGCTTTTGACAACGAGAGTTGAAAGACTTTTATAGCGGATGAGTCTTGCTGATGGTGATATGAATAAAATCGTCTTGAGGCTTAGTAGGCAAAATCGGTTTTACAACGTATCGCAATATGACTGAAGTCGATCTATTGTAGGACGGCTGGCTGCCCTAATAAAATTTTGAGAATCCAAATGAATGAAAAAATTCTGCCATCGTACTAATGCCCAACAAAATACCACGCATTACCAGACTAATATGTTTTAAGATAAGCCCGTTTTAGGTCGACCAAAACCCAGACTCGTTTGTCTGCAATTTATAAAAAAAATTTCCCTTGCAACTTCCAGTGAATCCTTTGACAAAACGGGACATTAATTTGTGGTAATATTTATGCTTAAGGCCCCTCTGTGTGCTCCTAAACCCCTTTTTCTGTCCCTATAATACATTTTATCTGTTGATAATTGCCCATACGTATTGCCCTTCTCTTCTTCTGGTCTTTTTCATTCGAACTTCATTATGCAGACGAAAATTTTGCTTGGAGATTATAAAATTACTCTTTGGCCGTATACGAGTACGAGTATATATGAAAACGTATTGGCGACATCAACGACGTGATGGGACTTTAGGGAAATATTTCAACGCCTTTGCATCACTGCCAAAGACAGTCTCATGCAGTTGGCGATGTTAAAACACATTCTCAACCATTCCTATACAGTTTTCACAATAATTTTTGTTGCATTAAGACTGACGTAATGATGATTTTGTACGTTTTCATAAAACAGATACAACAATAGACAGCAGAAATTGCATGCATTTTTGTCTTCTCCGTCCGTCTACCGTCTACCGTCTACCATGCGGCCGGAAATAAATGTTCTTAATTATTTGCATATGATTTGACTTTATAAGCAAATCGAGTGCAAAAACAAGAAGAAAAGAGAGAGAGAGAGGCAAGTTATGGTAATGGTCAGTAGCAGCAAAAGGAAACCCACAAACATAAAGAAGAGAGAATGTTGCTGATGTTGTATTATCTTAAGCAAACCACTCGTGTGCAAATCACAATCATCATCCTCTAGCAGCCACCCTTTAAGCAGTTGTGACTGTTGATTGTTACCTTTTGGGGGGGTAATCCTCTCTCTTCTTCTTAAAACAGTCATGGACATCCGGCAAAAAGACACAAACACAACTCAGCTATAATTGTTAATGATGATTAGATTCAATTTAAGGCATCATTAGACACCCCACACTCTATGCTTGGACGGTTGGTCATTCGACTTAACAGTATGCGTGGCTATTTAAAGGCCATTTACATACAAGGTAATGAGCTATAGCTGGACAATGTGAGTTAAGAAAGGGGTTGCAAATATATTGTATTTCACAATCTATACGGCAGAGAGTAGAAGCGTGTAGGTTGTGGTGATGGTGTATGATATTGTAGTTGGTGGTTGGTGGCCTGGTGTATATTTTTGGTGGTTGTGGTGTTGAAAATTTATGCCGTTTATGTTACGTTTCATAGTCTTTTTGTTTTTTTCTCTCTCTTTCTCTTTCTTTTCTCTTGGTTGTCTATTTTATTTAGCATTGCACTTTGAACAATTTATTGCCAAATGACCTGAGGGTTATGGTCAGGTTAATTTTACTGAAAATTACCGTAACTTTTCTAAAATGATGCAACTGTATCTCCACGCCGATCTCTATCATCCCCCGCATCCCACCTCACGCGATCCGAGATAAACTGAGTGTTCGCTGGTTTAGTTCGTTTCTTTTTTTTTTAGTTTTGGGGTTAAAAACATTTAGGCTGGGAAAGGGCCAAAGAAACACTTTATATTCATGGCAGGTATGTACATACACTTGTTAAGTTGTGTAAATTGTTTGGAAAAAAAATTTGTTTTATTTTAATTTTTGTTGTTTAAATTATTGTTAGGAATCGTTAAGAAAGTTAAATTGTTAAAAAGGTCGAATAAAAGTGTAGAGAATATACAACAAAATTTTTCTCACAACCCTTTAATTTACCCTCTTAGTGTTTTGAAAGAGAAAACCGATCCTAAAACTTGGTTGAAGCCTTGCATAAACATATAAATTTCTTAGACGATGTCTGACAAGTCTCTTAAAATTCCTGACCTGTCAGAACTGTCAGTTGTTCAGCTTTCATGTTAAGAATCCTTTATTTAAACAACGTTTGAAATGAAACAAAAGAAGTGATTTAAACGTGCCACTTTCAAAGCATTACAGAGTGATTATGATGACCCGTTATAGGAAATGCAAGCACATCGCAAAAATTTCGAAATGTGCTGATAATCGGTCGTCATTCTTTCATCCAGTCACAGGTCCCGTGTTAAAAGACAAGTATTACATTGGGTGTGGTTTAGATTAGAAAGTGTTGCTTCTTATTCCGCTGATCTTGATTTTCTAAGATTTTTTGCTGCATGAAAAAACTGCTTTTACAAAGACAAGCAACGCGTCTTGTAATTTTTTGCATGATGTTAACACCATTCTGGAGACGTTTTACAGATATCGTATCTATACTTAAAGCCATATAATCTAAAGCATCGGTCTCCTTTTTCCTTTTATTCCATTCCGCTAGTCTCCGTATGAATTCTGAAGATTCATCTTCCTTTGCGACACAGGTCCAGTGCGGCTAACATCTACCCATCATTCACTTGGCGGAGGCGTGCTAGCTCATTCTCCTTCTTGCAAAATATTTTCTCTTTCAACATGCACTACTATATGCAGAGTCAACATTTCCTCAATCACCAAAACTGCATCTGTAGAGACAGTGAGGATGCCAGAAATTACTGTGAAAGCAAATCTCATGTTTGCTGCTCCTATTCCTACACTATAGGCTTTCCTATTCATAGCTTCAGCTTATGTAGGGCCTTCATACAGGGCTATCGATTTAATAAATCGCATCAGTAAGCGCTTGTTCTACTGTTTTGGGCCGCNTTTCCTATTCATAGCTTCGGTATATCGCATCAGTAACCGCTTATTCTACTGCTTTGGGCCACCCAAATTAGGCATTATGCGGGCAAGTATGCATGTTGCTTTTGCACATTTTCCTCAAGTATACTCGTACGTGAGTTAGTTGTGGGGTTGTTGACAATTATAACTCACACGTATTTGCCGATCCTGCAGTTAGGTAGATCAAGTTATTTTTCTTCCTATTGCTGACAAGTAGGATATCATACAAGCCCTGTCTGTTAGCTTAAATAGGTAGAGATAGTTCAATAGACTTTTTCTTTCCAAATCGAGTATTCACAAGTAGTAGGCTTGCGAATAAGATCTACGAATATTTGTAGTAGTTGGAGACAAAATGGTTGCCCTGTCCTTTATTATCCTTTACAGCATGTAGGGTATCTAACTTTCAAATCTAAACAAACGCAGACATAAATATTTGCAAAGAACAACAACAACAACAAAGGCAACAATGACACCAAACAGTCAGTTTTATGTTCAGCAAGCTTGAGATCTCAGCAGATTTCTGGCAAAAACTCTCGAAAATAAATAAAATTGCCAGGAAAAGTTTCTCAAAAATCTGTCGCTCGAAAACCGTAGATCTTGCCACTCATGGATAAAATAAACACACACAACATAGGGGTGATGTAAGTTTGATGCCTCTGCTTGTGATCCAAAATCCAACAATACGCCTTCTTACTAGTTCAGCAAGATATTTTCCTCTTGTTACCAAAGAAATATCGTCTGCAAATCCAATAATATGAGTATCGCCAAGAAAATTAAACTACAGGACACCAGCAGGCTGGTTTTCCAGCGCTGACCAACTTCTTTCCCAGTTTGGTGAAGTCACAACGAGGCGCTATGCGTGCTCAAGTGAGCTCAAAGCTACCACAAAGCTACATAACCTAACCTAACACCATCATACATGGCGTTCCACACACATGAAATAATTGTGAAAGAAAAAATTACTCGCTACAGCAAATAGGCGTTCTTTTTATTAATCATTTTAAAGGTTAGAGTTCAAGAACTTTTCTTTTAATAACTCAACTCATGGTTATCAAAGTTAATTTCTAAAGAAAAAATCTTCAAAGCAAATAAACTTTCCTTTAAAAATAATCATAAAATAAAACCAAAGCAGGGTATTAAAGAAGAAGAAAAAACAGATTGCAAAAACAACAACTGAAAAAAAAAACCAAATAAAACAACTTTATCATCATTATTACAGTGACAACAACAATAATAATAAACATGCTGCTGCTGCTTCCAGCAACAGCTAGTGACAGCAATATTTCCCATAAAATGAGGCATCCATTCATCCTTTCATTTAACATTTCTAAAATGTGTAGTTGTCGTTCGTTCGTTCGTTTGTAAATACAACATTAAAAACCAACAACAACAACAACAACAACAACAACTTACGTACGTTACAAATGAGAAGAACAATGACAGTGACAATAAACAATGAACAATGAACTCTAACAAGCGTGAAATTTCACATTTTCTATGAACGCCGCCACTATCGCATGACTACTAGTGGTAGAGGCATTAGTCAAGGAACTGAAACAATGGTAAAGCGAAGGCAAAAGGGATTTTAAATTTACTTGAACGAGGAACAACAAGCTTCACATTGTAAAATTTGTAGAGTAAGTCGTTCATCTCGTTCATCTGTTTAGAAGGCAAATTGTTAAAGAGTTAAATGCATGGCAATAACGAATTGGTAGCTGGTGTGTGGTAATCATGATAAGAATGTTGGAAGTTGTAATACGGCATCTCTTAATGGTTATCTGGAAGGTATTTTGGCAGTGAAGCCTGAAAAACTACTTCAGAGTTCGACAGAAATTACAATTTCTCACGCACTTCAAATCAACTGAGAAGGAAAGACCTAGCAACTGAGAAATGCAACCGATTGTTGGAAATGCCGCAAGCTGTTAATTGTGCTTACAAATGGACCTTGACACGTAAATGTTATCTCGTCCTATCTCAACGCAAAGAGCAGCTACCAGTGCTCTCAATACACAGAACATAATTATCGAAATCCTTCAAAAATCGAAAGCTTCAATAGCAACCAAGTGTTTGACGAGTTAAGAACCTCAAGCTATCTTAGCGTTCGATTAAAGAAAGGACTTCTAATAAGGCTTCACTAGCAACCAAGGCATCGCCCACCATACAGACAATATTAGACGAGTTAAGAACCTCAAGCTATTTTAGCGATCAATTGAAGAAGGGTCTTCTAATAAGGATTACAAAAAAGGAGACTTGGCTGAGTGCTGCAACTAGAGGGGCATNTCAATTGAAGAAGGGTCTTCTAATAAGGATTACGAAAAAGGAGACTTGGCTGAGTGCTGCAACTAGAGGGGTATCACTCTCCTTAGCATCAGGAGCAAGGTGACTGCGAATGTGTTGAACAAACGATTGGCGAATAATCCTGCCTATGCAAGGGACAGACTGACTTTTGTCGTAGCAAGTCAAGAAGCTGATGACATTCACCGACTGGCACAGTTGCGACTTTATAAAAAAAAAGAAGCCGTGCGACGTAATGAACTATTCCGCCACAAAAAAATTAAGGAGAATAGTTGAGAGACTAATATCACCGCATCCCGGTTCAGAATTGTGAGAAGCGGTCGCACAAAAGTAAATGCCGGAGTTGGCTCATGCTCTTTAACAGCATAGTGGCGGAAGGTGCATCAACAGCAAGGATCACAATCTGGTGTATCGAAAATCTTTACAAAGCAATTGGCGTAGCCCACACAATATAATTTCTATTCAATCAAAACCGTGAGAAATGAAGGCTGAAGCACTGTGTAGTGGTACTATAAAAATAGCTCATGAAAATTTACATGGAAAACAGCAGCAGATTGAAAACGACAGCTTATTTTTCTACGTGGAGAGTATTGAGGCTCTAGAAAGAACATTAAACACTGAATTTATAGGGCCATCTGGCCTGAAAAGACTGTGGCCATCATCTAAGGCAGTTGTCTCTACACTTTTACGGACTTACCGAAAAATTCGCCTAAAAACCTGTTAATGTCCTTATGTCTCCAGTTTTTGTAGCGATTTGTATTCGAAATCTGCATAAAATTTTGCTGACAAACAGTTGACCGGCGTTCCAACTTGTCAATCAATTAGCAATTCTCAGTAATTAGCCCTCCAAACGTGATCTGAAGCCAAAAAACCTCCTCAAATTCACTACATTCTTTAGCAAATATGTTGCTCTCAAAAGTGTAGTGGCCTGGTGTTCCCACTTTTCTTAAACAGTTCGCACACTAGCCCTGTCTGTTAGCTTAAATAGGTAGGGATAGTTCAGTAGATTTTTTGTTTACAAATCTAACCTTAACGAGTAACACGCCTGTGTATAAGATCTATGGGTACGTGTAGTAGTTGGAGACAAAATGGTTGCCATATCCTTTATTACCCTTTACATTACATAGGGTATCTTGATTTAAAATATAAACAAACGCAGACATAAATATTTGCAAGGAACAACAACAGCAACAACAACAACAACAACAACAACAATAATAATAATGCCTACAATGACACCAACCACCATTGATCAGATGATAACAAATTGCGATTTTTTTTTCTTCTACTTTCCCAGTAAAGCTGTAATTCAACAACAGCAACAACAACAACATCGACAGGCAACAAAGAAAATGTTGCAAGTGTAACAATATTATGAGAACTCTATTCGTTCGTTCATTCATTCATTAAATTTAGTTGTTGTAGTCGTTAGAAGTAGACATTAAAATGTTTGTGTTGCATATATTTAGGCGCTGAATAAAAAGGTATTTTTAAAGCATACCCAAGAAATATTGTCAAGTTTAGAGGCAGCAGCAGCAGCAAGTAAATATGGCTGGCGAACATTAAATAAAAGTGTCTTGTTGATAAATTGTTATCATTTAAACAAAGTTTTTCTTGTTGTTGTTGTTGTTGTCTATTTTTTTCTATTTCAAGTAAATTATTTCATTACGCTGTTACTGTGGCACTAAAAAAAAATAAATGAAGCAGAAGTGTAGGCGAAAGCAAAGCAGCATTGCATGTTAGAATTTCGTTGAACACGACATTGTCGTTTTGCATTGTTAAGAACTTCAATGTGCGACAAATAATGGCCATGTTAATGTTTAATGTGACACATTCCTTACCAAACTGGGAGAGAGGGAGAATTAATTTATGTTGAAAGGCTTAAAGACTCAAAGGACATGAAGAAAAAGAAGTGAATTAAACATTTAATTTGAATTTGAAAAACTTAGTTTTCCCTTTAAACATCAAATCAAACGAAAACAGTTTTATGTAATAAAATTAAAAGCATAACTTTAGGCTGTTATTAATGTAAACTTTCATTGCATACTTTTCTTCCCAAAAAAAAAAGAAAAAAAAATAAAAAAGGGGGAGAAAATTTCATTGAAAATCAAACAAAATTTTTGCTTACAAAAAAAGAAAAACAAGATTATGCTGCTAAGTCTGTTGAAAGTTACGTACGAGTCAGGGCAAATTGTATAAGTCCTTAGAAATGTTTTCTTTACTGAAGTATTGCTAAGTACTTTTACAATTTCATTTCATATAAATTACATTAACTTGAAAGTTTACTTCTTTTTTTGGTTTTTTGCTCAAGAACAAGAATAAATAAGCGTGGTCACCATTACACTAACTAATGCCATCGTACACCATACACCTTTCCCGGCTTGGTTAAGGCTATAATTTGTTATATACCGGCGGTGGCGGCTTACATTATATGATTGGCTTTTCATAAGTAAAATGAATATGAAAATTAAGAAAGAAAAAATAATAGAATCTTCTATAAACAAAGAGGAAAAATAATAGAAAATAACCCAACAAACATTGACTACAAAGAAAGACCACAAAGAAATTAGTTTAAAACTGCCAGTCAATTAACCATGATTTCAGTTCAGTTTTGAATTACAAATTGAAAGATATTTTGAAGCTTCTTTAAAGCTATTTCCGATTTCCGGCTTCTTTTTAGCTTCAATCGACTTCTTACAGATGTCGACAGACTGCCATGAAACCTTGTAATAAATGAACTGAAAGTCATGTTGGCACTGGTGGAATAGGAGACAATTCACTGTACTCATGACCTTATTCTTACATCTACGTACAGATTTGTACGTTCTATTAGGAACAAGATACAATATGCTTTGAGACAAGTTAGCCAAAAAACATTTGTGGTGCTTTAGAGACAAATTTCAGAAAGGCAAAGATGATCCTTTTAAACTTTTACGTTTTCTGACATCGAAACTGAACAACACAATTAATGTGGCTGATAATGAGACACTATTCTCTTCAATGGAACTTGTTTTGTAAAGTCTACTATACTCAGATGAAAAGAGAAACCTTACGTTACCCTCTTACTTTTCTTTGGTGGCCATTACAATGCTTTCAGTTAAGATTACTGTGTAGTTTCGCATACCAACCATGATGAATATGAGTAGCACAATCAAAAATTAAACGTTGCCACCTAGCGGCGGACTTGAGAGGCTTTTGATACACAGTACACTTTCACAACTTTTGCTAAAAGACTGCTGAGAGAGGTTAGCGGAAGCAAATATTTTTTTCCGTCAT
>QOCX01001246.1:0-40722 GCA_005959815.1 Sarcophaga bullata | reverse complement strand
TAATGATAATGATAATAATAATAATGATAATGATAATAATAATAATGATAATGATAATAATAATACTGATAATGATGATAATAATAATGAAAATGATAATAATAATAATGGTAATAATAATAATAATAATGATAATAATAGTAATATAAAATAAAATAATAATAATTAATAATATAATAATAATAATAATAATAATAATAAAATAATAATGAATAATAATAATAATAATAATAATGAGATAATAATAATAATAATAAATTAATAATAATAATAATAATAATAATAATAATAGAGATAATAGATGAATAATAATAATAATAATAATAATAAGGTAATAGTGAATACATAATAATAATAAAATTAATAATAGATAATCGAATACATAATAATAGATATAGCAGTAATACGGATAGGATAATCATCGATCAGGCGGGGGATAGATGGGCAGACGTAGCGGCGGGCCAGTTGCAATAATGGAATGGACATTTTTAAACAATGAATGAATAATAATAACCAGATAATAATAAAATGAATAGATAATAGATAATAGGATACGACTTAGGATAATAATAATAATAATAATAGTAGATAATAATAATAGATAATATAATAGATAATAGGAGTAATGACATTCAATAATAATAAATAGAAATAATACGGATGCCAGAGCTCGAGGATCGAGGATAGGATCGAATGAATAGGATGAATAGATCTTGACATAACTAATGAATAGATAATAGCGATACCTGGCGCGCAATAGGACTTTGACGCCCACTCGAATACGGATACATAGGCTAATGAATAATGAATAAGTAAGTAATGAATAATAATAATAGATACAAATGGAGAGTAATAATAATAATAAGGTAATAAGTAGATAATAATAATAATAGGCGCATGAGGACGAATAGTATGAGATAAAGAGATGAAGTAGATCGAGGGTATTGATAATAATCGATATGAAGTAGATAATAATATGCGATAATCGAATGAGCGTAAATCAATAATAATAATAATAATTACATAATAGATAATAATTAATAACTAATAATAGATAATAATAATTAATAATAGATAATAATAAAAATTAATGAGATAATAAATGAAAATAATGAATAATAATGAGACTAAAGTCTAGCGACTACGATAATAATAATAATAGATAATAATGAATAATAATAATACATAATTTAATAATAATAATAATAATGAATAGATGAGCAAATTAGTTTTAATTAGATGGACGATCGCACATAATGATAGGATGAGAGTCAAACTGAATGAACTAGGGGGGTAACCATAATATACGTAATGAGGCGATATACAGCGGAAAGTCGAGCAAATCTGAGGGATACATAATGAGTGGGCAGCTGCATGACGATGCGGATGAATCAATAAATATAATAAGTCAAAATAATAGATAATAATAATAATAGCATAATAATCGGCAGCCATGCGAGCGGCGCGCAAGGATGGAGGATACATGGGGAGACTCCAATAATAATGAGGCGGTCAGCCGGCGGCGCAGTTGCCCCGCAGGCGGATTACACATCAGGATAGCATCAATCACGCCATAACTCCAGAGTCGAGCATCGACGACGGGGGAAATCCACATAATGGAGCGGCGACGTCAGAGTGAGCAGGTACCAGCGGTAGGATAACAGGATGACATTGAATAATAAGTAGGCATAATCCACACCTAATACGCGAGTAGGACTAGCGGATAACTAATAACTCACATAGCATCAGATAATCGGATAATGAGGCTTTCGGCGCATCAACTGCGCAGATACGTACATAATCGTCACGAGTAGGATAGCATAGGATAGTCAGCAGTAATGCGACCGAAGCTGAGGATAATGAGATAGCGATGACGGATGAAGTAGGTGAATGAATAGGCAGATAAGGCACGTAATAGGGATAGATACATAATACAATAATCAATAATACAGTACATGGGTTATATAATAGATAGTTAGAGGCGCGAGATCAATAGACTGGCGAGCGCCCGGGACTGTGTCAGCGGGATACATCCTCCCATACGGATAATAGATGGAATAGATTAAGTGAATACGATAATGGCAAGTAATACGATGGAGGATAATGAATGAGAGATAATAATGAATAATAATAGATAATAATAATAATAATAATAAAATAATAATAATAGATAATAATAATAATAAGTAATAATAGATAATAATAGATAATAATAATAATAATAATAATGGAGGGATAGGACTCACAGTCGAAGTTGAGCACTGAATAATAATGGACAGCCGAGTGCGAGGATGGAGATACGCGAGGCTCTCAGAAGCGGGGTCACGAGCTAGCCATGAGGCAAACCAAGCTGAGATAGGCAGTACAGTGCGAGATAATACATAATGATCATCAAGTCTCAGGAGTGCGCAGCCATAATAGGACGTCAGCGCATTACGCATAAGTCAAGTACGGCGCATTGGCGAGGCATGAAGTAAGGTCAGATAATAATACTCTCCGACATGAGATCCAGGGTCATAATAACGGTAATAATAGCATCTCTAGCGAGTAGCGCGATCGATGGGGGCCGGCCGAGTGACGCCAGAGGATAAGTAGGCGCGGCATAAGCCATGCAGATCACCGCCACTAGGCAGCCAGCACTGGCGACAGCGGTGGACCCGCGCCATGCAGGATAATGATAATAGACAGATGCGCTAACGCTCTGACGGCAGTAATAATAGTAGTGAACTGAATACGGCGATGAATAGATGAGAGGAACATTGAGGAGTGAGGGATGAATCAAATAAGATAATACCCAGTCTGGAATACGGAGTGACGATAATTAGGATTGAGATACATACAGTACGACTCAGATAGACGTGAACGGGCGAGTGAGAGGCTGAATGAGCCATAATAATAATGAATAGATAGATAATAATGAAGTAATGAATAATAATAGATAATAAGTGAGGGGCGGCGGCCGGCAGATGACGATAATGAATAGATGGCAGATGAGGAGTACGGCAGGTCAATAGAATAATAATAATAATAATAAATAATAATAATAATAATATAATAATAATAAGTAATAATATGAATAATAATAATAATAATATATAATAATAATATATAATAATAATAATAATAATAATAATATAATAATAATTACATATAATTAATAATAATAATAATAATAATAATAATATAATAGATAATCAATAATAATAATACGATCGCGAAGTAGGCACAATCAATAATAATTAATAAAAATAATGAATAATACATAATAATAATAATCAATAATAATAATAATAATAATAATAATAATAATAATAATAATAATAATATAATAATAATAATAGAGTAATAATACGGAGTAGGGAGTAGATAAGTAATAGATAATTAATTTAATAGATCAGAGGGTCCCGATACATAATGAGGATGAATGACCGAGTAGGATGAGGAGGTAATAATAATACATGGAATAGGAGCTTGAAGTGAGGGATAAGTAGGATGAATGAATCCAGGCGATAAGGTAGGGTGATAGATGGAACCTCAGCGGGTACGCATGGGAAGTGAATAGAGTGAGAATACTGGGGTGGCCAGGGGCGATAGTAGATCCAGCGCACCGCGAGGATTTAATAATCACGCATCAGAGCGCTAATAATAAAGGTAGGGATAGGGGCCCATTCAGGGACTGATCGATAACGTCCGCCCCGAGGCGGGGGGGCCGGTCTCGGGCGCGGCCCCGGCGCCGAGTGGGAATACATACGGCGCACTCGAGGGATACCGCTACGTAGATGAGAAAAAAAAGCGAGAATAGATAAGATCAAATGATAATAATATATATAATAGGTAAAAGTAAATAATAGAATAAACAAAAAAAAAAAGATAAGAAATAGGAGGAAAATAAATAGAAAATAAAAAAAGCTGAAAATAAATAAATAAAGATAAATTAAAAACAATAAAGCAATAGAAAAAAAAAAAATACTGGAAAGCGCATACATATACAAGGAGAAATTAGAAATAAAAAAGATGAAGAATAAAAAAATAATAAAATAGTGTACTTATGTTAAATAAGGGGGAAAATAATGATGAGATGCAAGCGACTGTGATATGACTAAATATACCAAAGGTGTAGTTTGACTTTAAAGATAAATTAATTATTAGTAAAAGCGTAAATTTGATTAGTAAAATAATAAAGGAAAAAAAAATGAATTATTAATTCCAATAAAAACAGGCGGTTTAATAAAGATTACGACTATTTATTTATATATGAGGCAAATCTATATTATCGCGTTATCAATCTTCACCCATAGTACAATAATGATCCTTCTGTAACTGGCAAAAAATAAAATAAATGAATAAAAGAAAGTAGAAGAATCAAAACAAAAAAGAATAAAGAGATAATATAACATACACGCTAAGTACATTTCAGAAGCCACGATAAAAAATTACTTCAAGAGTGACATAAACAATAACGCATGAGAGTGAAGATTAAATGATATTATATTATGAAGTGAGATGCACCCCATAACTATATATCATATTTCAATAATAGATTTAGTTAATAGATTAAATATCCCAATATACATAAAAAAAAAGGGAGGCATAGTAAAAATTATATTTATTTAGATTAATAATAATGACGCTATAATTGTATAAATAATATTGGAGGTATATTAAGTCATAAAAATTAGTTCTATTATGTATTATCACAATCACCAAAAATAAAACGTGAGTTATGATGCATTATAAAAAATGAGATAGTCAGTTAGTGCAAATAGGTAGAAATAAAATGGGATGACTACGGCATAACTAAGAGAAGTAAGGAAAATGACACTAATAAGTAGTTGTTATTAATCCTACAAAAAGAGTGAGAGTGTAAAGAGAGAAATAAATAAAATAGAGCGACCCTCACAGTAATGTTCGGAGGCGTGAAATACATATGATACCATTTAAAATACCAAGTTCTGAAAATAATTAGTGATATAAAATAAAGAATTCTTTATTCGTTATATGTAATTTACTATGAGTTATATATGATATATTAATCTAAAATAAATAAGATAACATTATAAATATAGAATAAAATATATTAATAAACTCACAGTTCATATTATATCGAATGAGACTCCAAATGATGGATATATATGAGGCACTCCACTTTACATTTTATAGGTGATGAGTGAGAAAAAAAAAATGAGAAAAAAAAAAAAAATAAGAGTAAAATAAATAAAAAACAAAAGATTTTCTGAGTTATGAAGTAAAAAGTAAAAAAATATGAAGAGTAATATTGAGGAAAAAAGAAATAAAAAAGGAGTGAGGCGGAAAACCGTAAAAAGTGACAGTGATTATCTCTCATTATATGAAATCTCATATTGAGTAAATATTAAAAAAATTAGAAAAATAAATAAAAATAAAAAATAAATGATAAAATAAAATAGCAAAAATAATGATGAAATAGAAATATTTGAATGAGAATATTATGAAAATGAGATCAAGTTCCATTTGTAAAGGAATGAAATCGAAAACGTAGAGAGATCAAATATATCAATCATTAAAATAAAACGAGTAAATAAAAGAATAAATTCATAATTGGAGGCCATGAGAGTGAGCCAATGAATATATATAGTAATATTATATTTCGATAACATTAAAACCAAGATACAAAATAAAAACAGTTATTAGTTGAGAACTCCGAGGCAAGTGAGCAATTATATAATATTTGAAATAAAAAGAGAAGATATCATAAAGAGGGAGTGAGAGCAGTGATGTACAAAAAACAGAGCTCCGGCCATATGCGGTCCATGACCGAGTGACAAATAAGTATAAAGGAATAGCAGGATAGCTGAGGTAAATATATGAGAGTGAGAAGGATGATAAGTATTACGATGACGATTAAATAGTCATCAGAAAACTCCATTTATGAGATATGTGTAGTCGTATAAAAAAAAGCACTCCTGTTTCGATTATAAACCATACGTGATGAGAGTGATGGAATAAAAATATATGCGTATAGTAATAAAGATTAATGTGACGAGTAGAATAACAGTGAGAGTCAAAATAAAAAATTAGGTAGCTCACTAAGAGTGAGATAAAAATAAAAGAGTATGTGCTGATTGAATAAAAAAGTTCAAAATAAAAATAAT
The DNA here is from genome assembly GCA_005959815.1 of Sarcophaga bullata. Lineage (NCBI taxonomy): Eukaryota > Metazoa > Arthropoda > Insecta > Diptera > Sarcophagidae > Sarcophaga > Sarcophaga bullata. The sequence goes on along the minus strand of QOCX01001246.1, from coordinate 34,591 downwards.
ATACGGTAAAAAATGATGAGTCCTCCAGGAGTGATGTAAGATAATCCGGAGTTAATAGGACCATAGATACGGGTAAGAGTAAAATGAGCGGGAGTAAGCTCAAAAAGGTGAAAGTGAATAAATAAATAAGTAAAAATAGTATGGAATAAGGTGATTTGAGGATCGTGGAAGAGAATAAAAGATGAGGATGGTAACTAGAAAATAAAAGTGAATAAAAGGAGTAATGGAACTAAAATATAACAGAGAATAATCAGAATGAAAGTAATAAAGAAATGCAGAAATAAAAATGCGATTGAGTGACCAATATAGTACATAGAGGTCATAGAGAAAACCCATGATGCAATAAAATCATCCAGAGTGACAGAATAGGTCGTCTGATTCGATTCTATTGAGTGAGAGTAGCTCACACGTCACTGATTAAGATCTGTATGTCACAATAGACTAAGACACCAATAAAATAGCTGTGGTGTCGAAATAGTATGATGATGAGTGGATGTATAGAAACAGCTAATAGTATCTTATAGATGGTAGATGATATGAATATAAGAGATAGCCTGAATGGAAAATAAAAAGGCCGGTGGAGAACTCCATGATCATAAGTATTATTTTGTATCAAATAAAAAAACAGGCGATGAGAACCATACGATTGAAAACAAATGGAACAGGTGAGAGTGGAAAAACACCAAAGAATGAAGTTAGTGAGAGAAAATAACTAAATAAAATAAAACGGGTGTATGTGTATGCAGGTGGCAGGAATAATAGAGATGTAGAGTGAACTGTACGACCGTAAATAGAGTGAGGATATGGAGCGCTGAAATAAAGAGTAAGAAAAGAAAATAAAATAGATAATCGAATATGGTGAGTGGAGAAGAGTGAGAAAAAATTGAAACTAAGACGACGAGACTAAAAAATAAAAATAAAAAAGTAAAAAAATATATGTATGAATTATGCGATGAGTCAAAAGATACCGTGATAGATTAGAATGAGGAAGGTCAAGAAAGCCGGGAAATGGCAGGAGGACATGAGAAGAAAACCATAAAAAAATTAAGCGTTGCGTCCAATTAAAGAAAATAGAAAGAATGAGTCGAGTGTGAGATACCTCGACTCAAATCAGAATGGGAGGGCGGGGCGGACAAATAGCGTATTGATGATACAAAAGAGTGAGGTGAGGTATAGCGGGAAAAACGGCTGAGTGACAGTGATGAGTGGACAGACCTAAAAAATAAAAAATGAAAAATAATAATAATAAAAATAATAATAAATAATAATAATATAAAATAATAATAATAATAAATGAATAATAAATACAATAAAGAGTGGAGCTAATAAATAATATGCAAGCAATAAATAAATAATAAAAAAATAAATAATAAAATAAATATAAAATCAGGATAATAAAATATATTCAAAATAATAATATAAAAAAATAATAAAAAAATAAATAAATTATTCATGAGATATAAATAAATAAATTATTATTTAACTTCATTATAAAATAAATTAATTTAATTATTCAATAGTATAATCACGTGAGACTAAATAAAAAAAATAAAATAAAAATACTCATATAATTACATAATAATTAATAATAATTAAAATGATAGAGTGATAAAATATAAAACTCTATAGTGAGAAATAAAAAAAATAACGAGGAAATACATTATTAAAAAATTTAATAATAAATAATAATAAAATAATAATCTTAGATATATTAGAGTGAATAGATAATATCCACTAACTGATAATAATTATATATATATATACATAATAGATATATATAGACTGATAATATGCATTTCTCAATAATATCCATTACTATGACTTTTAAAATAAATAAAATAAAAATAAAATAAACTTACTAAAATAATAAATATTATATAAGAAATAAAGATAAATACATAAATACATAGGAAAGTTTCATCTAAAATAATTTTAGTTATTAAAAATACTATAAATAACTCAAAATAAATATATAAATTTAGCAAAGGAGTACATAATAATAATAATAATAAAATAATAAAGTGGAGGATGAATAATAAATAGAAAACTAAATAAAATAAATAAATAAATAAATTTAAATCGTAAACAGATTTGAAAAAAGTCTCGAAATATAAAAGAAAAATAATCCTCCAATAACAAAATAATTATATAAAAATAAAATTAAATAAAATAATAAATAAATATTTCCAAATAGTGAGATATCACTAAAAATAAAATAATAATAAAATACTTGATGAAGTAAATAATAAAACTCAATAAAATATAATAATAAAAATAATAATATAAAATAAAGATAAATACAATAATATTTTACATCCAAATTATTATTATTAATAAATAAAATATAAATACATAGATAAAATAATAACTACAAATTAAATATAGATAATAAATAAAATAATAATAATAAAAAATAATTAAATAATAATATATTTAGATATCAAAAATAAAATATTTTTTTTTTAAAATCACAAATATATATGAATATAGTGTCTAAAATATGGCCTAAAAGTGGACAAAAATCAAATTTATAATTAAAAATAAAATAAATGTATTCACTAAATAAATATAGTGATTACATATAAATAATCAAAGCTACAAGTGAGGATGAGCGATTTGAGGCTAATAAAGAAATAGTTATATAATAAATAATAATATATATATAAAATATATATATAAAATAAAAAATAAAATAATAATATAGATAAATATAATTGAACTATGAAGTAAAAAAATATATAAAAAAATAAAATAAATAAAAAATAATATAAAATCAGATTAATTACTGGAGTCAATGAAAATAAAATAAGGAGTGATAACAAATAGTAAAAAAATAAAAAAACGCCTTAACGTCAAGTAGTGCAGAGTCAACTCAAATATTAGGAATGAGTAATCAAAAATAATAATAAAATAATAAAATAATAAAACTACATAACATAAAGTAATAATATATAAATAATAAAAGAATAAATATATGATAATGCTAAAATAAATAAAAATAATAGATAAATAAAAATATAACATATATATAAGTAAGTATAATTAATATATTATATTGTTATAATAATATATATATTAACAATTACGAATGATGAATAATATACGTAAATAAAAAATTAATAAAAAATAATAAAATAAATAAAAATAAAATAATATAATTAATACCAATAATAATATATTTCAGCATAAATTCAGTAAAATAAAAAAATAACTATATAATAAAATACAGAAAAGCATCACCATAAATAAAAAATAATAAAATAAATAATATATATATCATACAAAAATTGAATAAATAAAAATTATATATTTCTAAATTAGACAGATTAAAGTTAAATATTGGATAAATAAAATAAAAGTATAATTGTAATTATATAATATCATTCAGATATAAAGTGAGGAATAATAATAGATGATATATATTAATAAATAAATAAAATAAATGATGTAGTATGAAAAGTGGTATCGATATAGTTCATAGTCAAACTATAATAAATAAATAATGAATAAACATGAAGAGAAAAGGAGAGGCGAAAAGAATTAATACAAATAATAAAAAATGAATAACTCACATTGAGGATTATAGTACATAAATGATGAGCTAATAATAAAAAATAATGAAAAAATAAAATAAAATAAATAATACCAAATCCCAGAATAAAATAAATAATAAAAAATAATGAGATTAGGTGAAAGCTGTAAAATTAATAGCGAAAAAAGCCATGAGAGTAGATGAATGTTAAGATTGTATAAAATAAAATGAGATGAATGAAGTGAAAGAATGATATCATAACAAATTAAACCACATAGAATAAGATGCGACACCCATAGAGGAGTAATGAAGTCAGAGTAATAAAGATAAATAATAATGTATAACGTATGAAGTCAATAAGGATGAAGTAATAATATAATAAACTAAATGTCAATAATATGGCATAAATCAGAGTGATAGGAGAGACCAATAAGAATAAAAAAAATAAAATAAAAATAGAGGAGATCACAGTGAAAGGATAGAGGTAATAAATCAAAGTAGATAAATATAAATAAAAATAAGTGAATTAAGTATAGAATACTAATATAATAAAATAAAATAAATAAATAAACAGAACGATAATAAAATAAAAATGAACATGAAATGTATAAATAAAAACAATAAATAAGTAAAATGAAATAGGATAAAACGAATAAAAGAAATAAATAAAAAATAAATAAAAAAATAAAAATAAATAAATAATATATAATGAGGATGAAATAAATAAAATAACAATAAAAATAAATAATAAAAAGAGATAAAAAATAAAATTAAGTAGATAAAAAAATAATAAAAATAAATAATAAATAATGAGCTAATAAAGATAAAAAAGTGAGGCTGTGCAATAAAATAAAATATAATATATATGAGGGAGTGAGATAATAAGTATCAGTTAACCGAATAATAATAATAATAAATAATAAATAATGAATAATAAACTAAATACGATTGAATAAAAAAAATAGAATAGAGAATGAATAAATCACATAGAATAAAAATAATGATCCATAATGTACGTTTATAAACATCAAAATACAAGTAAATAAATAATAAATAGCGACACTAGATAACTCAACTGAATAAATGAAAAATAATACGAGTGAAAGATACTCCACAAATAAATGAAAATAATAATAATAAGGCCAAGAAGGTCTGCTGATAGAGATAATAAATAAAGAGTAAATTAAATGAGAAATATGAATAATAGAAATAACTCCAGAATAAACAATTTAATAGATAAACGTGATAGTGACCTAATAGTAATGAGTAATAGAAATAAAAATAATAAAAAAATAGAATGGGAATAAAAATAAAATAAAAAGAAATAAAATAAAATACGATAGAAAAATAAGCCAGTGAATACAACATCCCACCAACGTATGTCATATAAAAAATAAATACATGAAATAAAAATAAAAGAATAAAATAATAAAATAAATAAATAAAGTAAGATAAAAATGAGCGAATATGAGCTCACCACTCTAAATGATAGTGAGGATGGAGCTAAAATAAAAATCAAAAATAGAGTAATAAGATAAAAACAAATATGTATGTATATAGTAGATAGATGATTACAATTATAAATAAATAAAATAAATAAAATAAAAAATCCCCAAAGGGTGAGGATATAGAGTAAAGAATAAACTCCAAATAGAAAAGATAAATGAGAATAACACTGAGATTAATAAATAATAATAAAATAAATAATAACTCCAGATGATTATTAAATGGATATAATAGAGAGCTCAATAAAGAGTAAAATAAAAAATAAAATAAAATAACCAAATATAGTTCCAAAAAATAATAAATAAAAATAGTAAAACTTAGTAAGTAAAATATTTATACATAAATATAAATAAACAGTCACGATTAAAATAGGAAATACTTATATATCATAATAAAATATAATAATTAATATAATTAGATAACATGAGGAGTAGATGTGTAAGAGAAATAAAAAGTAGAAGATATGTAATAACCAAATAAACAAAATAAATAAAGGAATGTGAAAATGAGAGATGGAGAAATGGAACCCCCATCAGTGAGAGATAATAAAAATAATACTCAGGAGATATAGATCTCACATATATATAAGTAATAACCCCGAGAGTGAGGGTGGCCATACACTTATATAAATAATGGAGAAGTGGAGGAAATAAATAAAAAAACCCCGATAACCATAGAAGACCGAAAAATGTAGTACATGAGGATTATTCATAATGAAATATTGCATATCATCTACATCCGGCATGGAGTGCGTGGAGAGCATGCGCATAGATCTTCTGCTTCCCAAAATATGAGCGGACGAGCACTTAAATAATGTAGCAACGAATAATATAAACACAACACTAAGCGAGAATAAGAATACAGGCTTTATACAGGCTTACGTCGACAAATTAATCAAATACAAAATGGTAAATTGACAGAAATACCATAAAATTAAGAATGGTTACAGGTAGCTATATATATCCAGCGGAATAACTACCATTCAGGCGAGAATACCAGCAATATTCAGCAAAGTAACTGCGAATTGATTAAATACGATCCTAGATAATGAAATATGAGCTAAATGCCAATCACTGAAGTTGATAGCCACTATAGAATGTTAGCATATATGGCAGGCACAAATTCAGTCCAATACTGATATGAATTGTATAAGTGGATGCGAATGCAGAATCATGCACATACCAATAGTATTTATCGTAGAATTAAATATGTTCTATTTACGAATATAACTACTCTAAGGATAACTGTCCAGAATATACGAAAACAGTAAGATATAACTTAAACAATAACTCAATTATTCATAATGAAATGACAATAATTATGATCACATAGATAATAATATATAATAATAATTAGCAATGAAATAATATAATTAATAATAATAAGTAAATACATAAAATAATTTTGTATTTACAATTAAGTATTACGAATAATATTATAGCATGAGCTGATAATAGATAATAATAATTAATATAAATAATAATTAATAATAATATAATGAATAAATAATAATAATAATAATATAATAGTATAATTAATAATAAGAATTAATAATATAATAATAATAATAATAATAATAATAATAAGAAATAATATACATATATAATAACTGAATAATAGTAATAATAATAATACATAAATAATAATATAATAATAAACATACATAAATAATCATAATAATAATCTAATAATAATAATAATAATAATAATAATAATAATAATAATAATAATAATAATAATAATTACCTGGCGACCTCTAGGACTAATCAGTCTTACTCGTGGATCCAAAATGAAAGCAAAGAAATGAAAATAATATGGAAACAAAGAACGAACAAGCTGAAGGAAGGGGCTAATGCAATGGCAGGTCAGAAACCAGAAACCTTAAAGAATGCAAGAGCGCTACCAGCTAAAAGCGTCTGCCTTACCAAAACCGTGGTTACTGCAAAAGACGGATCTACGTCCAGCAAAAACGGCCTAGGTAATGTGATGGTTGACGCGAACGCCACGTGATACGTTCGCCTGGGCTAAGAAAAAATTGGCAGAATAAGTCAAATAACAAGACCGCTGTGAAAAGACAGCGTTCTGCGGAAGGTGACACATCCGGTGTGGAGGAGGAAAATCTCTCACCGTACTAACATAATGTGCAGCGACATACTGAAAGATGGCGGTGGTTGATCGATCGGACCCAGACGGTAGCATCACACCGTCAAACTGGAAGCTCATGAAAGACGCTCAGGCAGATATCCTCCTATAACTGACGAAGCAGCAACCCGGAGCAAGTAACATCCCAGGGCCACAACGATAGAGTAGGGAAAAGTGGATGAAAAAAAGGATGTCTTTTGGACCAACTCTGAGAGGGAAACTCTGGAGCTTCTTGTGGATAGCCACTTGAATACGCGAACGCCTGTTGCGGAGGCTGAATCACAAGGAGGCTACAGCTCGATATACAGATTTAAACCATTTAAATCTCCGCGACCAGATGGGATATATCCAGCCCACCTGCAGCGTCTGAAACTGAAACTACTACTACTCGTGGCAATGTTTATTACTAATATTCACGTACCGTCGAAATCGTGTAGAGTGGAATTAGTCTTTATACCGACGACTGGAAGAAACTCCCATACTACACCCAAGGACTTTAGTCCCAAAAGTCCATGGAGAGATTCATTGATGTTAATTTGCGTCACATCTTAGATGAAAATCCAGTCAGACGCTAGGTAAAATTTCACGCATACAATAAGGAAAGATCTGTTCAGACTACCCTACACAGCCTGACGTGTAGAATAGAAAAATCGCTAGCACAAGAGAACTATATTCTGGCTACTTTTCTGGATATTGAAGAAGCTTCAAAAATGTGGGACTATCTGGCGCTCTGACAAGATTAGGTGTACATACCACTACGATGAGTTGGATATTTAAACTACCTTGTTGCTTACTCCATACTAGGAAGTTCAAAAACAACCAGATCCATAGGGAGAGTCAGCGAGTGGGCAGCTGATTGCGGATTGGGAATTACCCCTGGGCAAACGGAGAATATGCTCTTCACGAGAAGGACTGAAACTCAAGGATGAGACGCACTTTCCAGGACTTATTCTAGATAGAAAGATATCTTCGAAACCGAACATCGAAAATGGCGTCGATTGCCCTGTACGCTTGCAACAGAGTGTTAGGTAGCAATTGAGTACTAGGACCTAGTATGACTCACTAGCGGTACTCAGACTTATCTTGACCTATGGATGCCTAGTTTAGTGGAAATCACTTGATAGAACAAATAATTTGAACCTGAACGGGGGTTGTAGAGATCTGCCTGTATAATCATCAGTGGAGATAATTTTAGGTTACTATACGCCTTTTAAGAGCGTGGCAGTTAAAATAAACAGGCGTTTCTGGGCGACTTTACAGTGGAATGATTCGAATATTGGTCACGCAAGGATCCTGAAAGAAGTTAGGGCTATCGTATGGTGTATTTCTGTCGCAGATATCTCAACGAGGTAGCAGAACGATATAACGTTCATATCATATGGGTACCGAGGCACTGTGATATTCCGGGTATCCGATGAATTCTCGACTTTGGGAAAACCTGCAGGTTTATAATGAACAATGCGATTGTCGACTCCGTCAATGACAGATGAGTGGCGTCGGACACGAGTAGAACTGCACCAAAAATCTGCTCAAGACTGGATGAATGGCACGATTCAAGTTGCTTAAATTCCAGAAGGGCGCGCTCAGTATGGTTGGCGGGATCATTACGGGGTATTACATTATAGGTACACATGCGAGACATATTAATCTTGGACCTGCAGTGATGAGGAAGAGACTGTCCTTCATCTGCTGGCAAAATGGCCTGCACTTTGTCAAGGAAGAAAAAGGTACTTTGGTGTTTACTATATGGATGATCAGGAAGAACTGCCACCGAAAACTATACTAACAGAATCGGCCCTATGTGGCCTAAGTGTGTCCATTCAACTCTCTTAGATGGACAACTGCCTACCTACCTAATAAGCTTGAAACATTTAGTAACGCAAACAGGTTTACCAAGAAACTTCATTAATATAAATATGTCTGTCCCTAATTTTAGTCACATTTTATCCAACAAGATTAAGCGCAGGATCATTCTTGCCAACAGGTGCTACTATTGTCTCTGTTCACACGAGTGAACAAAAATGGTAACCCTCAACTGAAATCCAGCCTTCCAATAACATTTATACACAAGACGTATACATCAACATTCACAGCATCCATCAACATATACACATGCATTAACAGCTCTAATCTAATTGTTTTGGATCCTTGCAGTTTGTTGACTAGATCACTGAGCCAAACAAAAACCTCCCCAACAAGTCATACGCGAGTGTGCTATAGAATATTCTTCTTATTTAAAATAAAACATATAAATTGAAGAAAAAAACATCAACGTATATAAAATAGTATATAGTGTACATGGAATAATTTGAATTGTTACAAAATTTATCGAACACTTTGAATTTCACAAAAAATTTTGCATTGAATTATATATACTAATATACAAACGTATACAAAATTAATGCACATTTAAAAAGTCTTATTAAAAGACAGTGATTAAAATTAATATTGTAAGCTATCATAAATAGTGTATAAAACACAAACATAAAAATACGTTTTATAACGTTCAAATAAATATACATTTATAACGTTTCCAATAAAACATTAACCAACACTTATCATTTACATACATATAGACAAATAATATTAATTTGTTTGTGTGTTCCTATTTCTATATACCCTACCCCCACTTACCCATATACTAACCCTCACCCTATAACCCGTTTGTTCATGGTCCTTCAAAGAAAAAGAAGAGACAGTGACTTAAATAATACAGTCCACAATAAACCCCATAACCCCTAAAAAAATGTGTAAATTTTACCCCACCCTAAAATATACATATAACCCCATAAAACACTAATTAAAAAAAAAATTTTTTAAATAAAAAAAAAGAAAGAAAGGAAATCTAAAATACTAAAAGTGCATTGCATTCAATATCAGTGCAAAAGTGATATAAATAAATAAAAAAATTAAAATAAACACACATGCACTAACAAAAACAGTGTAAAACATACATCACCCTAAACATAAAACATACGAAAATATCCTACAAACAAAAGCTGGTACTTGATAGTCAAAAAGGTGCGCAAAATACATAAATAAATAAATCAAAAAGCTCAAACTAACAAGTAACACAAATAATAATCACAAAAAATAATCACAAAAAATCACATAAAATAAAAATTGCATTAACAAAAACAACATATAAAACAGCAAAAAAATAGAAACGCTTTAAAATCAAAAATAATAATACATTACATATTTAAAATCATCACATATTAAAATTACAATAATAAATTCAAAATACATAGAACTATAAAAAAATAAAAATTAAAAACAAATTTAAATCAAAAAGAAAACACAAAAGTTCACGAAAAATGGAAACAAAATACATATTACATAGAGAACCAAAAATTAAAATTTTTCAAAAGAATACATAAACAAAATCAAAAGTGAAGAACAAAAATAAAAAGTTCAAAACAGTTCACAAAAAGTAGCAACAAAATACATATAGTGACAAAAATTAAGAAATTAAAAAATATAAAGTGCACTAACATTTGCATTCCAGTACAGTTCACTAACAATGACAATTATAAGTGACTACTAATAAATTAACATTATTAATATTACACACAACACAAACACAAGACAACGAACATTACACAAAGAGGAACTGGAAATAAATTGGTTTGTACCCTACCCTCAGCAGACAAGGTAAGTTGAAAATTTTCAGTTCACGTTTTTTATAAAATTATCGTATGATTGATCGTTAATTTTTTCAAATTTGTAAGAAACTCACAATAAGAAATATTATCTTATAAAAACCCACCCAATACTTAAATTTTTTTTGAAAATATTTCTGAAACATTGTAAGTAACAAATATTGCCATTCACTTTGTGTAGTGCAACATAAACACAAAGGATACCTAATAGGCAATTTTGTCTGCTAATTAATTTATTTCAAAATTGAAATAAATATTTTTTTGAACCAAATTCACCCATGGTAAATCGCTTTGCTATCGAAGTTTACTAACATTTTATTCAATCCTCTGCGTATTAAGAGTAAATAAATATGTCGGAATTAAAAACTTTAGCTGCCGATATTTGCGTTATATCCAACAGGATTTAAATGCCTTCGAAGAAGACTACAAGTCTAGTCCAGTCAACTCTCTATCACTACCCGCATTGAGATTTATGAAGAGTGAATTGGAAGAGTTGTGGTCGAATATTGACGGAAAATTCAGACAAATCCGAGAATCGCCCCGAAGTATCCAATTCTATAAATAATAATGGCCTCTCCAGAAATGGGGCATCTATAATTTCAATAGATGAGTCTATAGAAAACTTATCCAAACCCGAAAATTCTACCCTTACCCAACCCGAACTCACACAACCCACTCACTGAATTGAAGAAATTTCACATGAACCTATTCAATCTGAGGATGATTGTACTTGTGAGAAAATTTACACGACAACTACCCGTCGTTTACCCAATGGCTGTTATCAAGTAATTCTTCCATTTCGCCACCCTCAAATTGAGTTAGGAAACTCTCGCCATATTGTAATGGCCCAATACTTAAGAAATGAGAAGAATTTGCTAAGGAGACCCGAGTTAAAACTTGAATACGATAACGCGCTACAAGAATATATTGACTTAGGTCATATGAAACCCATAATTTATAACCCTAATTCATTTTCAAACACCCATTATTATTTACCCCATCATGCTGTTGTTAAACCCGATCGTGTTACGACAAAAGTTCGAGTTGTTTTTAATGCATCGAGCAAAACTTCGAACGGCAACAGCTTGAATGATACCCTACACATTGGTCCTACGCTACAACAAGATTCAGTTGTTTCAATCTTAAGATAGCGCTTATATAAGATTGTTTTTAATGCCGACATTACTAAAATGTATAGACAAATTCAATTAAACCCTACCCACACACCCTATCAAAGAATTTTATTCCGTAAAAGCGTAAACGAACCCATTCAAGATTACGAACTGCAAACAGTCACATTTGGCGTTAACTGTGCCCCTTATTTAGCTATCAGAACCCTGCGCAGGTTAGCTAAAGACATTCAAGAAACCCACCCAATTGCATCTCAGATTTGAGAGATAACATGTACGTCGATGATGTACTATCTGGTGCTCACACTGTTCAAGAAGCTGAAATCGCTCAAAAACAGTTGATCACTGCGCTTGAATCTATTGGTTTTCCTCTATGAAAGTGGACATCAAATAACCAACAACTATTGGATAATTTACCCAAGGATCACCAAATCAACTCCGCCTTACTTACCCTTCCAGAATCGGAAAGGCCGAAAACCCTAGAGCATTCGGTAGAACTCAACATTTAAATAGACAATTTTTTCTTTGGAGGCCCCCCCCCCAAGTTTCTGCAGTTTTATGATAACATTCACAATATTCGGGTTCCTAGATGGATAAATTTTTCACTTTCAGCAAAAATTGAGTTTCATGTCTTTTCAGATACCTCTGAAAAAGCATAATCTGCGGTTTTATACGCACGAGTTATACCCATAAACGGACTTATATCCGTAACCCTACTCTTCGCAAGATCAAGGTCATTTCATTACCGAAATTAGAACTTTGTGGTGCAGTGTTGTTGACAAAAATGGCGCAGAATTTAATTTCCCAGCTGCAATTAACACAATACCCAATATATTTCTGGATGGATTCCGCAATAGTTTTGGCAGGGCTCAACTAACCTCCGACTACGTGGATCAACTTTGTGGCAAACCGTATGTCTGCAATAGCCGAAGCGGTAGGAACCAAGAACTGGAGTCACATGTCCTCTTACGACAACCCAGCCGTTATTGCCAGTCGTGGTTGCAACGCAGATGAACTAAAGGACGACAAGCTATGGTAGAATGGACCAACTTGGTTGAAGGAAGATCCAACAAAGTGGCCAACAACACATTTACCCTCCGAAACTCAAGCTGAAGCTAAAATTTGTCAGTCGTTTTCTACGTCTGTAAGCCTAAAACCATCAAAGAACTATACTCACCCTACCCAAGACATTTTGGAAACATTTTCTAAGTGGTCCAAAGCTCTTAGAATATTGTCATATGTCTATCGATTTTGTGATCTCACATCATTTATACAATATTTCAATGAAGAATATTCGTGTCTGAAATGAACAAACCCTTTACCCAAGAAAAGCAACTTTCTTACCCTCACACCCTTCTTAGATACAAAGAATATCATGCGCACAAATAGCAAATTCCAACAGCCTATCATACGATGAACGTCTCCCTATTTTTCTTCCCTATTCAAGCGCCTTTGCTAAATTATTAACCCAACACTTTCATCTTATAACCCTACACAGCGGAAATCGCCTTATGCAACGAATAATTCGTTCGAGTTATCGGATTCCGAGACTGCAGAATCTTATCAATTCTGTAGTCAACAGGTGCGTACCCTGCACAAAATATAGGAATCGCCAAACTTCCCAATTTTTGGCTGCATTACCCCTCAAAACTCAAATTAGCAGACCATTTCATACTGTTGGAGTTGCTTTTGCCGCACCATTCGACATAAAATCCTACCTTGGCAGAACATGTCGGATAACCAAAGGTTATGTATGCGTATTTGTTTGCTTTTCTACCATCCTACATCTGAACTTTCTACCCAAGCATTTATGGCAGCATTTGCCCGATTCTTTTCGAGGCGGGAATGCCCTGTCGCTGTGTATTCCGATAATGGGACGAACTTCGTTGGAAGCGACAGGAATTCCTCAAACAACTCAAGGGATTGGTTATATCAACCCACAGCTACCAAAACTTGACGTGGCACTTTATCCCACCCGGAGCTTCATATATAGGAGGCTTATGGGAAGCTGGAGTGAAGAGCTTCAAACCCCATATCAAAAAGCTAGCAAATTTCAGGTACACTTTTGAGAAACTAGCAATCCTATTGGCTAGAATAGAAGGATGCCTCAACTCAAGACCCTTAAGCTCGTCAAGTGAAAACCCTCAGGATCTTAACCTATTAACCCCAGGTCATTTCCCTTACTATCACCTGCTGAACCCGATTCTAGTAATGAGAATATAACCCTTGCGTACAGATGGCAAAAGTTGAAAATTCAACACCATCAGTTTTGCAGAAGATGGAAGGATGAATATCTGAAGGAGCTCCATAAACGTTACAAATAGAGAAACCTTAAATGTCCTGTGGAAGTGAATGACGTTGTCTTCATTAAACAAGACAACCTACCCTCGAATGAATGGCTCTTTCAGATGATCTTCCATATTTTACCCTTGCTCATAACCAATTACTCACTCAGACTACTAACCTAGCTACCCACTTAAACCCACTAATATTATCCACCTGAAATTGACCACCCACACATTTCGGGCGTTAACGAACCCTCCCTTCAATTTCACTAGAACATATTTCTTAATCCACAGATGTCACCCACGAATCAGAACCGCAACGGACCAGCCAAACTATCGGAATATTATCAACGCCGTAACGAACGCGAGCAAACCCGGAGACATTACGGTTGTGGTATACGCAAGGCTAACCACCGTTTAAACAACTGTCGTAAGTTCGACGGAATGAATTTGACAGAGAAATACCGCAACGTGCTTAGCCTACACTATTGTGTAAATTGTTTGGCTCGGAATCATTTGATTCAAAAGTGTCGTAGTTCCGCAAGGTGCAATAAGCGTGGCGGTAAATATCATACTACCTTGCACCGACCGGAACGACATATCAAAAATTTAGCTTCAATGGTCACCAAGAAACGAGATGCAGCTCCAATACCCGCACCAAGAACGACGAAAACATTTATACCAACTGCTAGGGTCAATATTGATGGGAGACAGTTGAGGATCGTCCTTAACCCTACCATAAGTACATCTACCATCGCGGCATCAGTGGTTCGGGACAACGGCCTAATCTCATTTAAAATTGAAGGCCAAACTTATGTGAAGGTAAAAATGGAGCCAAACATGAGTTCTTCCGTTGGCTATGAAATATGTATGAGAGTGGTGTCAGATTTGCCCAGGACACTCTACCCCGTTGAAATGAACCCAGAAATTAAGAACAAATTTTGTAGAATATCCCTAGCTGACCCTAAATTCCATGATAACACCCCTGTATCTATTGAGATTGGCGGCGATCTGTATACTACCCTATTGCAACCCAACGTTATCCATATTGGAACGGGATCCTTAATTGCACAGGACTCAACGCTTGGTTGGTTGGTCATGGGATCCATTTAGACCAGAACCCTTTACCCAAGTATTTGAATACTTTTTTACCTAACACTACCCTTACTCCTTAATCGAACCCATAGAAATAATTGTTTTTTTCACAGATTACCGCCCCGGGAGGATGTTCACACGAGTGAACAAACAATGGTAACCCTCAACTGAAATCCAGCCTTCCAATATCATTTATACACAAGACGTATACATCAACATTCACAGCATCCATCAACATATACACAGGCATTAACGGTTCTAATCTAATTGTTTTGGATCCTTGCAGTTAGTTAACTAGATCACTGAGCCAAACAAAAACCCCCCAACAAGTCATACGCAAGTGTGCTATAAAATATTCTTCTTATTTAAAATAAAACATATAAATTGAAGAAAAAAACCATTAACATATATAAAATAGTATACATTGGAATAATTTGAATTGTTACAAAATTTATCGAACACTTTGAATTTCACAAAAAATTTTACATTGAATTAAATATACAAATATACAAACATATACAAAATTAATGCACATTTAAAAAGTCTTATGAAAAGACAGTAATTAAAATTAATATTGTAAGCTATCATAAATAGTGTATAAAACACGAACATAAAAATACGTTTTATAACGTTCAAATAAATATGCATTTAAAACGTTTCCAATAAAACATCAACCAACACTTATCATTTACATACGTATAGACAAATAATATTAAAAGGTTTGTGTGTTCCTATTTCTATATACCCTACCCCCTACCTCACTCATATACTAACTCTCACCCTATAACCCGTTTGTTCAGTTTCAATAGGCAATTGAGTAACAGAGACCTCTCTTGTGCGACGAAACTAATACTCTACAACACGCTCATCCTACCCGTACTTCTTTATGGCGCAGAGGCAAAGTGTTAAATAAATTATTTTAATTTTTAATAATATACTTTATATATTTATATATAAGAGTCACCCCAATATATATACATATACGTTGCCCTTATTATGTCAAATTTTCAGATCAACCGGTTGGGGTTAAGACGTGCTCGATCAAGTTTAGAGAAAGTCATAAAGTTTAACTTTCTTGCCTCATAATTTTATTAATTTTATGAAAATATTTTGTAAGAAGATGTTTGTTGTAAAGTTTTAAACATTTCTTTCCTTATCTACTTATGTTTAACATAATAAAGGCAACATTTTCGTATATCTTTGCAGTTGTTGAGGTATTAGAGTTCGACGCTCAAAATTACATAACAAAAAACTTCGAAATTAGTATTTTAGGGCCATTATTACATTTTGCCGTTAAATTTGGGTTTACTTAAAGGTAAATATAGCTAAAGTGAACTTTAAAGACACCTATAAAATATTTTCGTTATTAAAATCTACAGATAAAATAAAGATAACTTTTTCAAAAATACGACAGTGGCGGTGTAATGTCGATAACACTGTTCAATTAAACAAGTGCTTTAAAAACGCAGTGGCAACGACGTGCCTTATTATTTGTTATGTTTATTCATTTTGTTAATAAAATTTGTGTGTTAAGGTTTTAGCTTTTTTATTTTTGTGTTTTTTTGTTTTAAAATAAATAAAATTAATACGTCAATATCCATTTTTATTTGAAACACTATTATTATATTAACGTTTATATTTGAGGTTGCCATATTGAAAATAATATATTGTGACGAAAATAGAAAGATGTAGATATTGGTGTTTTGCTTTCACATCGTTTAACATTACAAGAAACAAAAGCTACAAAAACAAAAACAATGAACTTGTTTACAAATTATTGCACTGCGTAATATGACAAAAAGCACCAGCATAAAACATTGTAAACAAGTAAACAAAAATACAACAACAAACACTACAACAATAAATAAATAAAACACAGAAACAGCAATACTGAAACAACGATGTTTACAACTATAGAGATATCGAGAAGGATAAGCCACGAACATTCGGCTCCAACAATATTCATCAGACTGCTTACGCTGCCATATGAAAAGCACGACAAAACCAACAACGCGAGAGTAAAAGTTCAGTCAGTCTTGTATGAAAACGCGGTGCGTTTGAAGAGAGTTATTTGAAGATCTCCCTTACAAAGATCTGTTGGACAAGTGTCTAGTAATTGTTATTCAGACTTATCATCAGATGTCGGCACAAAGAGAGCATGATAAAAATGTGAGTATATTTGTGAGAAGCATGTGTATAACCCAGAAGAAAATTGTTAGTAATTATTGTTTCAAGAAGTGTTCGAACAAATTTTGTTTGCAAACTATTGTGCTTTTTGATACCATTTATTATTCTTCGGAATAATAGACATAAAAATTCAAAAGCTGTAAATTTTTCCCATTGTAAAGGACGGAAATATTTCAGTAGGTAGAAAATATCATTATGGAAAGATTTACATACATAATAATAATGTCTGGAAATTTTGTGGTCACCGATTTGCGAAACAGAGGACCATAACAAACAAACAGATATTCATGTACTAGAATTTTATCAGTACTTTTTTCAAAGGAAAGATATTGGTATTATATATATGTATATACTCTCTTCCTTTAAGTTTACTTCATTTATTCCACTTGTGTATCCTTTTGCCAAATTTGGATTCTGTTCTAACAGTTCTACCATCCTTGTGAACTGTTCAGTGTTTGTTATTTTTGATCTATATTTAATGAAAAGTTTTACAAAGTAAAAATATTTGTTATAATTATAGTATCTAATTAACACGCGCTTAGTTTTTGGCTAAATCCATTTTTTCAATTCTTTTTAATTAATTTTTTTATTTGTAACCCTAACGACGACAAAAAACCCTAACGACGATTTTTATAGTATTTGACATTTATTCATGTCACTCGTAGTACCGAAAATTGTGATAGAATTGTAAAAAATTTTATATTTTGTCGTTTTTCGACAAATATGGTGCCATTTAAACAAATCGACTAATTTTCGACACAAAACGATACGACAACGTGACTCATTATAAGGCTGATTGTTTATGCGAAAGGTGTAAGCAGAGAAATAACAAACAAAGGAATTGTTGTTACATCAAGTTGTGAACAGTGGCACACAGAATTGTGCGAATAATAAAGAACTTTAAATAAAACTAAACATAAACTTATTTTTATTTTATTTGCAATCTACGAGATCATATTTTAAACGTTTTTAAAAAAGTAAAAACGTAACAATATACAATATGGCAAGTTCTAAGAAAAAGTCAACTTTAAGGGTTAAAGGTAGGATGATCTTACCTTTAGCTTAATGTTCACTTTTATCTTATTGTGTACTCATAATAATGAAAATTAAGTTATTGGCCCGTTAAAATCCTGCCTTTGGTTAACAGCAAGTTGTAATAGAGGCCCTTAATGGCATGTGCTTGCATTAGGAACTGGGAGAAAACAGGCATCAACTGTGCATAATGCCATTCAGGAATGAAATCTTCAAGACAACAACAGAAGTAATTACTGTTTCTATAGAACTACAAACGCCGTTCTTATGATTACCATGTAGAAACCATATACACAAAAAATTTGAGGAGCTTGTTAGAGGTAAACATGAACAAAAACTTTGGTTCGAATGCCGTAATTATCGAAAGATTTATGAAAAGCCTGGCCAAATTGAAATAAATTTTCATTTGAACTAGATGACGCAAGAACAAAATTCTACGTTAATGGATCAATTAGTTGTGTTATAAATTTTGCTCAATCTACGCCCGAAACTAATCTAATAAGAGATGATTTCAGATAAACACACATATATATATACAGTGGAAAGCAAAAGTATTAGTACGGCAATATAGTATTTTAGCAATTTATTGAATTTTAGCCAAAAGTTTGTACAAAAAATGTATAGTTTTTATATCTATTTCACTAATTTTTTTTCTGTGCTATTATAAAAACAAACAAATTTTTTATGTTTTTCACAAAACAAAAAAATGTAACGAAAACATTCTGGTAACTACATTTTGGCAGCGCATAAACTAAATACTTTTGGGGCCATTATTACAACTTGCCGTTAACTTAAGGGAGGATTTTAACTGGCAGATAAATTGTTTTTCGTTATTATGAGTGACCAAAAAGCTATAAGTAAACTTTAAGCTAAAGGGAGGATCATCTTACCGGTAACTTTAAAAGTTGAGTTTATTCCTGAACTTGCCATATTATCCATTATTTTCAATATGGCAACTTGTAATATAAACAAAATGAACAAATACAACAAAAAAATAAGCCAGGCGTTGCCACTGCGTTTAAAAGAAACTTGTTTAAGGAAACAGTTTTAGGGGCATTGCTTCGACACTACCACATTTTTTTAAATGTTTACTTTATTTGTAAGTTGTAATAATGAAAATATGTTAAAGGTAACTAGGGCAAGTTGTAATAATGCCCCTTAGACACTTTAATTTACCGTTATGAATGTAACGATTTTTAACAAAAATTATGGTGTTATCAATGCTTTTTCGTCAAATATTGCGAGGAGTAATTACGTTCTTGCGGTGCCAAAATGTAGAGTCACCAGAATGTTTTCCTTATTTTGCTTTTGTTTTTGTGAAAAATATAAAACATGTGTTTGTTTTACAATAGAACAGAAATAAATTAATGAAATAAATATAAAAAATATAAAATTTTGTGCAAACTTTTGGCTTAATTTATGAAATTGTATATATATATGTGGAATACATATTGTTGTAAAAAGTTCACTAGATACGGTATGTTATACTCGTAGAAATATGACGGCAGATTGAAGCCTCCGTGTGCAAGCTACTGTACAAAACAATTAAACTATTATGGTTTTGATATCCCTTTTCTGTTATATTGTTCCTATATAAAATTTTGTTATTTATTACCCTGTAGTGCATCTTCATACCTATTGTAACGTTCAAATGATCATCGCTTTTATGTTACTTTGCTGTTGTATCGAGTCTTTCATTATGCGATTCCTATCTATAAATTAAAATGAACCAAAGTGTGTGCGATAACACCGAAGCCGTTTTATTCGATTTCACTATTAAACATATTGTTGTCATTCCGTGTGGAATATAATATCGTACAAAATTTTGACAAGGTTTATCTGGGTAAAGCGTATCCGAAGTTTTCAATTTCCATTATCCTAGTTCATACATCCGAATTGGACCGTTGGCATGGGTTATGTGGGGGACTTAAGTAAATCGGAGTCAAATAGCACGATCTGAGTGATTAATTCACATCAACACCATGTGAGATTACAATGCTCTCAAATGGCTCGTGCAGAAAATGACATGACCTGTGTGGCACATAAGGCCGTCCCGTTGAAACCACTAGTCGTTGGTGATCAGATAGTTCAAATCAGAACAAAAAATTCTTAAAGCTGAATATTTATTTGTCAATGAAAATTCGAATTAGTTGCCAACTGCTCGCGAGCCCTATCAGTTACGACATGTCGTTTTCATGGTTGTTTACCTTCAGTTCCTGGTTCAGGTTAATTTTGTACTACTGCAGGTACAAGTTACAATACAAAATTCGCAAAGGTGTGATCTGCGAAAAGCCTAGTTCTTGTGAGCGACTCGATTGGCTTGTACTCTCTTACGTACAGCGACGATGTTTTCAGCACATCTTGCGTATATTCTATGTACGGGAGTCGGTCGATCACTTATTGAACCAGTGAACTCTGAACACCAGTTGGTTCAGAATCATTTCCGATTATAAGCCGATTAAAGCGATCGTAAAATGGGCGGTACATCCATTTTAATAGAACAATTCTATTGTTTACATGTGCCATTAACTGCTATATACGTCCATCATGATTTTTAAATCAAACAAACTGAAAAAATGACAAATAATTGATCATGACAGATTTTGCATTAGCAATCAATTAGAACTTTTTGGTCATATTAGAAAATAAAAAAAAAATTTGATTTATATAAATTTTATTTTAATAAATAATATTAGTATGTAAAAAAGGTGTTTTTGTATATGCAATGCAAAATTAAAATTATATTAATAAATTTATGTTTTAGATTTTAATATATATCAATTCTATACATTATAGTATGTATGTTTATTTGAAACTGAAATAATGTTTTATGACCATTTGCCAATAGACTAGCATTCAGCTATATTTTAAGTCGTACTCTAGCGCTGATGTTTCGCGTTCAATGTCCTCATTAAGTTTTTTGACACAGACTATCTGTCAAAATGCCAAGAAGTTGAAAACTGTGAGGTAGACTGTACGCAATCTTTCATTCCATTTTATATCAATTTTTGTTTACGAAATGTACTCCACAAGGAAACATTTATAAGTTCCATTGGCAGAATTTTGCAAAAAACTGGTTTACATACATCAGCTGTTATTATGAACGAAAGTTGAAACACTCATTCAACGCAAAATTGGATATGTCTTTTCAATATTAGATT
This sequence comes from Sarcophaga bullata, assembly GCA_005959815.1. NCBI lineage: Eukaryota > Metazoa > Arthropoda > Insecta > Diptera > Sarcophagidae > Sarcophaga > Sarcophaga bullata. The sequence continues at coordinate 12,859 of QOCX01001246.1, read as the reverse complement.
TTATGTGTATTAATAAAAAACTGTGAATGTGTTATAAATTGAGAAGTACAAATAGATAGTGAAACCCATGAGTAAGATAGGCTATCTGTTCCTACTCCTACTGTGTTATAAATTGAGAGGTAAAAATAGATAGTGAAACCCATGAGTAAGATAGGCTATCTGTTCCTACTCATAACTTATGCGGTTCCAACAGATCTTTTCCCACAATGTATCAAAATTCTATACACAATATAATAATGTAAGCTAAGTATAATTCAAAAATAATTGAAACAAGTTTATGTCATATAATTTTGATTTAAAATATGAGATATTAGAAACTAATATTATCTTTTTACAAATTCAATTCAGCGCTTTTATGTTTTTGGATTAAACAACACTGTTGATTATAGGCGTTGTTATTTTTACTATCTGGTAGAATTTCACGTGAAGTAAGCTGAACTGGTACGGGTGATGGTTAAATGGAATAATTTGTTTGATTAAATTTACATGAAAATAAGTCTGGCAGTGTCTCGTTTTCAGTAGAATTCTTAATTGCTCGGTCTTCCGTTATCAGAAAAAAACAACATATTTTTTTAAACTTACCAAAGTTTGTTTAGTGTCATGTAGAACCATAAAAATGTGAAATAGCTTTCTATCAGCAAAATATATACAATCGACAAAAATAGGTATGTTAAATTACTAAAGAAGAAAAGAGATAGCAATAAGCATCTGCAAAAGATGTATCAAATATTGCTTTGTTGTATGTAATAATGTATACATATACAAAAATTCAACAGGAAATTCATAGTAATTTCATTTCTCTAATTACTAAGTAACAAAATAAATAACATAATAAAATTGAGAGATTAATAAATAATTGAAAAAAAAATATTATATTATATATATATATATATATATTTATTTATTATATATTTATATATATAACTTTAGCACTGTGATTAGGTTACAAAGTTTTAGTACTTAAACGACCCAGTGCAATTCAAGGCATATAAGAAAAATGCATAATAACACATATGGCATTGTCTATATGTAATTATATGTAAACATGAAAGAAAATTAAAGAGATTTTAAATTGTATATTACAACTGGGAAATGCTAAATCATATTATTAGCACTCTGATTGTAGCATCCAGCATATAATTAAATTATTTTTTGAACAGAACCAAAAGAGCAAAACAAAAAATATTTCGTTTAAGGTAAGTAAATCAAATTAGATTAAATTAAAAAGTAGTTTGTAAAATAATATTAAATTTTCTTTAAGTGTTATTTTAGTTTAGCATAAAAAAGCAATAAATGTTGCAAGGAAAGAAAGTACTTGCAAAAAATTAAATTTGTGTAGGGGAGGGAACAAATCAGATCAATTTGTTGAATGCAATGTAGTATATGTACATATGCATGAAATTGTGTATAAGCAATAATACACTTTTACTTAAACGATATAAGCAAAGTATGTACTACTTAAACTTTTTGCTAATAGAAACTTCCTTGTATCTTCTTTATTATCTTGATTTTCTTTAAATCAATTCTGTGCACGTTACTAAACTATTTAAATTTTAAAATTTTTAAGCTATATATATGTTGTTTTTGGGACATATATGACACATTACAACAGTCTCGGATTCCATTCGATCACGTCTTCATGGAGCAATATTTATGAAATACCCATATACGGCATATGGTGCATGTTTACTGCACATCGATATGAAAATGCAATATCTGTCCTCTATGATATGACAACGCCAAAAATTCAAGCCATTAAAAAATCGAACTGGAGTATGTTTTGTGCAGCTGTTTCCTGGATTTATCTTTATCCTTATAACACATTTAATTTATTTCAAATTCACTTTTATTATTTTGAATTTAATTATCACCATATATTGCTTGCAAACACACGTGTATTATATAATCCAGGGACCGTAAATGACAGTTACAATTAAAAATTGAATGAAGAACGTCTACGAGTAAGAATCGACAGACACATTTGTTGTAACACACCAATTCAGTCGTATATAAATCGGATTTAAACTAACAAATATAATTTCATATAAAATCTATCAAAAGATTTTTACTTCACCGTCTTAAAAAATAGAAACTCAGTTTTTATTTTTCCATTAGCTAATAACTCCCAAAATTGATTACAACTTCTTTTTCGATAACGATTTTCGATTGACCTTTTTTTGAAAAATAAGTGATATATATTTTCCTATTGAATGCTCGTTTGGTGTCTCTGGGTGAAGGTTAGCTCATATGCATCACTGCTTTTATTATTCATTTTGCGTTACTGCACAGTTTTCCATGGTATATACAACAAAAATTCTTTAAAATTACCAATTTATTAACTTTAATTTTTTATTTTCACTATTATCCAGATTTAATTAAAAAAAGTTATAAAAAATATATAACTTCCACATGTAATATAAGCATAGTTCGGTTGTCGAAGTTGTATAAAGAGCAGTTTATAGTCTAAAAAAGCTTAACCCTAGTTATTACAGCTTGTGAGTTTCTTCTAATAGTAACTAGTAGTAAATAAAAAAAGCAAGCATAGAGAAAATTCAGACTTCTTGAGCTTCAATTCATATTAATTGAGTTCAGGTCTCCGGATCATTAAACTCAGGAGATACTTAATGCTTAAAATAAATATAAATCATTATAACGGCAAGTACTTCAGCTTGGGTGTAAGATATTCTGAAACTATGTCTGCTGAGAATGATTTTATAAAAATTTATATTGTGTTAATTAAAGTATTGCTTGTTCTTGTACTTGGATAATTGATTTGTAGTCGTTGAACTATACCAATTTAAAAAGTAGCATCCAGGAACTCTACCAATAATTATTTCGTGCTTGAAAACTTTGCATATTTGCCGCAATCAATCGGTCAAAAATCATATCATATGTTTGACTGTTGATGTCTTCTAATATGTTTATTATTTAGTGGACACTATATGTAAGTAGCTACACTAAAATGGCGGGTGACAAAACTTTCAACCATCCAACAAATTAGGCATGAGATGAAAAGATTTAATTTTTATTTTGAAACTATATTATAAAAACATACAGTAAAAATTGTTTACATTTTTTCTCACTCAAGAAAACAAAAATATAGTCGCCATAGGCTGTTAGCGGGTAGTATATGGTCTTTTTAGAGGTTTGCTCCGAATAAATACCTAAGGCTTTACTAAAGTTCTGAGATCAAATAGTTGTCCGTTTAAACAGGTCAGTTTAAGTGATTATGGCCAATAAAGTAGTTAGAAGCAGACAGGTAATTCAGCGCGTACATAAATATATATAAATATTTATTGCTTACTACAAGCCTTTGTTTAGGATTACTACCTAAATATAATATTGCTACTAATTGTTAAAGAAACACCGTCTTCTCAGACTGTTGGAAATTAATATTATTATGTCCAGTTACAAACAATCGATAACGACGATGTCTAAATTTTTATCGATGATGTTGATAAAGAAAAAGTACTACCTCTAAAGGTATTGAAGTGTAAAATAGAACAAATACTCAGAATGATGAGAAAAGTAACCGAATATTGAACTCACAAAATGTCTATTGCCCTAAAAGTTTCTTGCTTGAAAACTAACTGGGATTTTGTTTATGAAGCATTAAAGAAAAATTTTGAATTGGAATATTTTACCTGTGCCTATACAATTAAACAAATGCGATCTATTTATAATTTAGAATGAACTAAATTTATTTTAAACGTGTACGGATATCAAAATTGCTTCTAGAGAACTAATCTATATATAAACTAATCTAAATCAGTAAACTCTATAAATACTAGACGGTAGTACCAAAAGGCAAACCGATCAAAGCCAAAACAGTGTTATAACCGTCAAATGTGTGAATATGATTCTAGCAGGTGTAATGTAAAAATTGTGTTGTTAAAAAAAATCAAAATACAAATCAAATGACATTAAATGAGCAAACTCTAAAAGTTCCCAAAAAACAATTTTTAAAGATGGTCTTGAAGTCAAACGTTCTCAGTCAAAAACTTCTTCCAGGCCCGATTTCAATCCAAGGATATATAGCGCATTTTCAAAGCAACTCTACTCCAACGCTAATACATATTGACAATGAAAATCTTTTTTCTTATGAGGAACTAAAATCGCTCACTGTTGAACTTCTGGGTAAGAGTAAATCTCGAGCTGACCAATTTGAGGTTATAACCTTAAATTATGTTATAACTAGTCTCTTTTTTAAATTTCTATTACCTTTTTCGCTCGACAAATATGTATATATAGACACAAACAAAATTTATCACAAAGCTAACAAATGGATACGTAAACTTCTGGAATCGAACTCTCTTGCAATGTTATTTGAAACAACTAGATTATACACCTGGCTTAAATAAACTACTTTAACAAAATTCCATCGGTGGTTGAACGATAAACGAAAAAGCTGACTTGTTTGGGAACCACAACATAACCGCGAACAGGCCGAATTTGTTTAATGATACGGCCTATTTGCCACCTGCTGTTGCTGTTCCTGACGTCCTAACGTTAGAGAAATGTGGGATACTATTGCCACTACAACAATCCTTCTAAAAAAAGGGGGACACTAGCTGTCACCTCCCTACAATATAAGTAATTGTCTCTAAATATTAACCAGACAGAACAAAAATAGTCTGATTTCATTACAGATAAGATTTCATGGTGGAATAATCGTTTATTTCAAGAAAAGCTGGAAAAATAGCCTAAAAAATTATAGAATAGAAAATCTGGATTGGCATATATTGCCAAAAAGAACAACTGCACATTTCCACGGCAATCGGATCCAAATCCAATTCCAATTTAGCGAAAGCAATTGGCAATTTAGCGAAAGCTGCACCAATCGAATAAATTGTTCCCAGTCTGGATGTTGCAGAACTGTTGTTACAGCAACAACACATTTTTAATAACGGCTATATACAAATGATCTAGCATGCGGAGAAGCAGTTTAGTGCAGAATTTGAGGAAATATTAGATGATATAAATGAAGTGAACTGCGATCAAATAAACTGGGATAAAGGAGTATTTTACAAGGAGAAGATAGATAATGATAAAGGTCTTGAGCAGATAATAATAATTTGCAAGGATGCCAAAAAAACTCAGACTATTTTTGATTATAACATTACAAATGACATCACCACAATAGCCAATATAACTGGAATAAAATCTTGGATTACGAAGCTATAGCTAAAACAATAACAGCGACAAGAAAGTTGAAAGAAAGAATAAAGAAACAGAAATATAGGGTCTTCCAACAGGTCTTCATTTAGGAAATATTTCTACATAGCCTCGTGTAGTACCATGGTCGAAGGAATAAGACAAATAAACGTGATGATTTCAATAACAATGTTCATCTATTCAATGAACAATTGGAGGAGGTGGATGCAAACACGACTTTTGGGAAACTTGTTAGTACTAATAATTTTGGAAATTGGTTTAATGTTGGAATAAGACGATCGAAAAGGGAGAAAATTGATAAATATCAGACAGCAATATGAAAATAGAAATAAGGCATGGGAAAATTACATGTATGTGAAGATAAATTTAAATTTAACTAGCAAAGACAAAAAACGAAATTTTTTACAGAGCTAATGTTAAAGTTAACAGAGCAATGTTAAGTGGTTCACAGAAAATAAAAAATAGTCAAGGAAGAAATCACACAAATATACGATCTCATTCCTTAAAAATTATACTCCACACGTGTCTCAGTGGAACAGCTGCTCAGGCAATACGGATTTTCATTTGAAAATTGAAATATTAGACAAAACACGCCTTCTTTGTTTGAACAATATCTGGGTAGGATGACCGATATTGTGAAAAAATGTGACTTGCTGCAGATATCTCACTATATACAAATTGTAGTCTAAGGTGTCCCTAATAAAACCCAATAAGTGGTATATCCCAAAGAATTTTGGAACTTGAGATATCGGGCTTAAAAAATTCACTATGTTAATATAATACAGAGTCTGGGTAAGATGATCCATGTGTGTGAAGATAGATTTTAAAATCTAACCAACCAGGCACAACAGACAGTTAAATAATTAATTTAAGGTTGGGAAAGAAAAAAAGGAAGAATTATTTAACTTAAGGAGTAATTATTTATTTAAGCAAAAGTTAATAAAATAAGGCCTGTAGTTAATGGCTGTTAATAAACATTGCGTAATAACAACTAAAATAAACAGATAATCACTCATTTGCGAAAGCTAATGTAATCCGGTAAAGAAATCAATATAAGGATAAAACAGGAGAACATGGGCGGACAACGTAAATTGTTTTGAACGCATTGTACGTCCCTTTAACTAAATCAATTGCCAGAGCCCTTAACAGAGCGAGTTTTTATAGTAGATTTTGAAATTTTCTGAGATTTCAGATTTTAAATCCACTGTAAGTCCTTTTGTGGGAAAACAGCATTATTTCTAAGCAGCGTTGCCATTTGCAAAGTTTTCCCTTTTCTTTTTTCGAGTTTTTTGAGATGTGAAAAAGTTTTCATTAAATATTGTTATGTTTTTACCTTTTAAAAACGTTTAAAATATGAGCTCGTAGATTGCAAATAAAAATAAATTTGTGTTTAATTTTAACTAAGTTCTTTATTATTCACACAACTTTTGTGTGCCACTGTTCACAACTTGTTTTAACAACAACAATTGCGTTACTTGTTATTCTTTTTATTTATGCTCTTTGCGATAAATACCAACAATTATTACACAATTGTTCTATAGATCTTTATAACGGAGAGCTTCAAACCACGATTGCTTCACATGCACAGTGTCTTCACACAAGACTGACTGAACTTTTACTCTGACTTTGCATGCTTTGCTTTGCCTTTTATATAGCGACATAAAAAGTCTGATGAATGTTCTCGTAGGCGAAGGTTCTAGTCTTTGCCTTCACGAGATTTCTATGAATGTAAACAACATGTTTAAACAACATGTTTACATTCATACATGTTTACTTGCTTGTTGTTAGTGTAGGTTGTTTACCTTTGTCGCTGCTACGTTTGTTGTGTGTTGTTTACTTGCTTATTCCTTTTTCCTAGTATTGATGTTGTTGGTTTATTTTTGTTATTCGTTAATGACGTAAACAAGGAATTTGTTTTTGTAGCTTTTGTTTAACATTAAAATCTTACACCGTTTCCACTTTCGTAACAATATATTTTCTTACAAAACAAGTTTTTCAACAAAATTCAATTTCATTTATTATTTTTTTTTCAACAAATTCAATAATAATGACACGAAATATTTCCATTTTTAAATAAAATATTGTGTATTTTATTAGTCCCGGGCAAAAGTAACAAATAACCACCAACAGAGAAAAATGTTTTAGAATCCTTAATCCAATAGCTATTCAGTACAATAGGCCAGAAAACCGCACCTTTTTAAATTTTATCGAATGTCTGACGATTAATATTGACCATTTTGTATTCTCGTATAAAAAAGTTAGCTTCGTCGGCTGTAGTTTCGGTCCCAAGGTTCGCCCGACCATAAGGAAAACTGTTTTGGAATCCTTGATTCAATAACTATTCAGCCCAATAGGTCAGAAAACCGCACTTTTTTAAGTTTTATCGAATTTTTCACGATTTATAGAGAGCATTTTTTTCTGGCATAAAAAAAGTTAGCTTCGTCGGCTATATCTCCGGTCCCAAGTTAGAAAACCGCACCTTTTTAAGTTTTATCGAATTTTTTCACGATTTGTAGAGAGAGTTTTTTATCTGGTATAAAAAACATAGCTTCGTCGGCTATATCCCCGATCCCAAGGTTCACCCTACCATAGGGAAAGCTGTTTTGGAATCTCTGATCCAATAGTTATTTAGCCCAATAGGTCTGGAAACCCCCCTTTTTAAATTTTATCGAATTTTTCACGATTTAAAACAGCATTTTTTTTGGTATAAAAATGTGAGTTTCGTCGGCTATATCTCCTATCCCAAGTTTCGCCCGACCATAAGTAAAACTGTTTTGGAATATCTATTCAGTTCAATAGGTCGGAAAACCGCACCTTTTTAAATTTTATGAAGTTTTTCAAGATTTATATTGAGAATTTTTTTTCTGGTATAAAAAAGTTAGCTTCGTCGGCTATATCTCCGGTCCCAAGGTTCGCCCTACCATAAGGAAATCTGTTTTGCAATCCTTGATCCAATATCTATTCAGCCCAACAGGTCAGAACCGCACCTTATTCAATTTTATTGATTTTTTCACGATTTATATTGACCATTTTATTTGCTCGTATTAAAAATTTAGCTTCGTCGGCTATATCCCAAGGTTCGCTGAATCATAAGGAAAACTGTTTTGGAATCCTTGATCCAATAGCTATTCAGCTCAACAGGTCAGAAAAACCGCACCTTTTTAATTTTTATCGAATTTTTCATGATTTATATTGATCAGTTTGATTGATCGTATAAAAAAGTTACCTTCGTCGACTATATCTCCGGTCCCAAGTCAGAAAACCGCACCTTTTTAAATTTTATGAAATTTTTCAAGATTTATATCGAGAATTTATTTTCTGGTTTAAAAAAGTTAGCTTCGTCGGCTATATCTCCGGTCCCAAGGTTCGCCCATCCATAAGGAAAACTGTTTTGGAATCCTTGATCTAAAATTCAGCCCAATAGGGCAGAAAAACCGCACCTTTTTAATTTTTATCGAATTTTTTACGATTTACAGAGAGCATTTTTTCAAGATTTATATTGAGAATTTATTTTCTAGTATAAAAAAGTTAGCTTCGTCGCCTATATCTCCGGTCCCAAGGTTCGCCCTACCATAAAGATAGCTGTTTTGGAATCCTTGATCCAATAGCTATTCAGCCTAATAGGTCAGAAAACCGCACCTTTTTAAATTTTATCGAATTTTTCACAATTTATATCAACCATTTTATTTGCTCGTATTAAAAATTTAGCTTCGTCGGTTATATCTCCGATCCCAAGGTTCGCTGAACCATAAGGAAAACTGTTTTGAAATCCTTGATCCAAAATTCAGCCCGATAGGGCGGAACAACCGCACCTTTTTAATTTTTATCGAATTTTTCACGATTTATAGAAGGCATTTCTACAGGTTTAAAAATGTTAGCTTCGTCGGCTATATCTCCGGTCCAAAGGTTCGCCCGACCATAAGGAAAACTGTTTTGGAATCCTTGATCCAATAGCTATTCAGTCCAATAGGTCAGAAAACCGCACCTTTTTAAATTCTATGAAGTTTTTCAAGATTTATATTGAGAATTTATTTTCTGGTTTAAAAAAGTTAGCTTCGTCGGCTATATCTCCGGTCTCAAGGTTCGCCCAACCATAAGGAAAACTGTTTTGGAATCCTTGATCCAAAATTCAGCCCAATAGGTCAGAAAATCGCACCTTTTTCAATTTTATCGAATTTTTTACGATTTATATTGATCAGTTTGATTGATCGTATAAAAAAGTTAGCTTCGTCGGCTATATCTCCGGTCCCAAGTCAGAAAACCGCACCTTTTTAAATTTTATGTTGTCCTGTTTTCGAGCAAAAGGACATTTTGTAGATTTAAAAATCTGGAATCTCAGAAAATTTCAAAATCTATTATAAAAACTCGCTCTGTTAAGGGTTCTGGCGATTGATTTAGTTAAATGGACGTACAATGCGTTCAAAACAATTTACTTTGTCCGCCCATGTTGTCCTGTTTTCCCACAAGAGGACATACAGTGGATTTTAATATCTGAAATCTCAGAAAATTTCAAAATCTATTATGAAAACTCGCTCTGTTAAGGGTTCTGGCGATTGATTTAGTTAAATGGACGTACAATGCGTTCAAAACACTTTACTTTGTCCGCCCATGTTGTCCTGTTTTCGAGCAAAAGGACATTTTGTAGGTTTTAAAATCTGAAATCTCAGAAAATTTCAAAATCTATTATGAAAACTCACTCTGTTAAGGGTTCTGGCGATTGATGTAGTTAAATGGACGTACAATGCGTTCAAAACAATTTCCTTTGTCCGTCCATGTTGTCCTGTTTGCGAGCAAAAGGACTTACAGTGAATTTCAAAATCTGAAATCTCAGAAAATTTCAAATTCTATTATGAAAACTCGCTCTGTTAAGGGTTCTGGCGATTGATTTAGTTAAATTGACGTACAATGCGTTCAAAACAATTTACTTTGTCCGCCCATGTTTTCCTTTTTTATCCCTATATTGATTTGTTTACCGGATTACATTAGCTTTCGAAAATGTGTGATTATCCGTTTATTTGAGTTAATATTAGTCAATATTTTTTAACAGTCATTAACTAGAGGACTTATTTTATTAAAATTTGCTTTTTTATTTTATTTTACCCATGAATTTAAATAATTTTCGCTTTTTTTCTTACCCACCCTTAAATTAATTGTTTAACAGAGCTCTGTTAGTAACATAAAAGAGCTATGTTAACAGACTTGGTTTATGTCTGGGGAGGTAGATTTTAAAATCTATCTTCACACACATGCTTTCGGAAATGTGTGATTATATGTTTATTTTAGTTGTTATTGCGCAATAATTGTTAACAGTCATTAACTAGAGGACTTTTTTTTAGCTTATTTTACCCAGGAATTTAAATAATTTTCGATTTTTTTCTTTCCCAGCCTTAAATTAATTGTTTAACAGAGTTCTGTTAGTAACGTAACAGTGCCCTGTTAACTAACTTGGTTTGTGTCTGGGGAGTTAGATTTTAAAATCTATCTTCACACACATCTTTTATATTTGGTTATATGAACCACCGTTTTAAAAAAAGTCTTGTTTTCTTTGATTCAATACAGAATGTTTTCCTTATTGTTCTTTCATTTTCCTTTACAATATTGAATTTTGTTAGTTTGCAACAGTTTCTTAACCTAGGCTACATATTACAATAAATTTCAATAATCTAAAATCGCTTACAAAGCATTTTCATAATCACATAATTTTTACATTAATTTCATTGGGAAAAATGCACTAAATTTCAAGTTGACAAAATTTTAATTACAAAGCATATTTTCATTAATATGGGTATTCAAATAAATATGATTAACAATGGTATTCATACTGTTGCTAACTTGACCAATGAAATGCGAAATTATTTGAAGAATGAAGGAAATATCAATATTTTTAGAAAAAGTGTAAATATTGTTAAAAGTAAGAGTAGTTAAACTCATATAGTTATAATATTTAATATTTATAATATTTTGTTGTTATGAAAGTATTTCGAATACTACTAAATAAACTTCAATTGAATTGAAAATATCGGTATCCTCCGCCTTTACCGATATGGACATCATTTCCAGGAAATCATCTGGAAGGAGGGTAAGTGCGTGTTTGTCATTTTGTGTTTGACGTTGCGTTCAAGGATGAAGGCAAGTCCTCCGCCGTTATTCCTTTTCCTGTCCTTCCTCACAATGTTATAATTTCCTGAGGATGTTATGTGGCAGTAGTTTGGTAGTTTGGTTTCCTGAATGGCAGATATACTGATGTTGTTGTTATACATGAAATTGGTGATGTCTGCTATTTTTTTTCTGAGTTCATTACAGCTGAACTGCATAATGCTAAAAGATAACTGTTGATGTGGTTGAAGTCCGTTGGGCTATGGAAGAAATGGGTGGGGGATTGAGTAGTGTAGGTTGTGTGTATGTAGAGTCTGTTCTTGCCGAAGTCGCTGTCGTGATGTGGTTGTGCGTGTGGGATGATGTGTGTCTCTATATGTAGTAGTCGTGTGTCCTGTAAATGATTGGGAAGGAGCTGCTGTGGTTTGAACGTTTGTACAGCAGTCAGCAACAAAGTTGCCACCCCACTCCATATGGTGTGTAAGGTTGATGCACTTCTTCATGTGGCACCAACTACTGCAGTTATTGCTTTTCACCGAAGTACTGTTCCTTCTAATTGTCTCACCATAAACAGAACATGTCCAGGTGAGTTGTAGTCCTCTGTCGTTGTGACTATGGGTCATTAGTGTTGATGCTGGTGGTGTTTCGTTAGAGTTGAACTCGTGTGTACACTTCAGTATTGGGCACTGTATTTGTCTGAACATTCCCGATGAGAGGTTAGGCCAGAGCATCTGTTATGGTGGCACCTGTTACCACATCCATTACATCTCACTGATGTGGTATTTTTCCTGATTATAATGTGACATACTGAACAGATCTCCATACAGGACCTGGATTCTGTTCAATGCCAGCTCTTATTAATAGGGTACAGAGCAAATGTGGTGGCATATTTTGCTCTCCTTGGGAAACCTCTTTCAGTTGAAACATCTTTCGCTGGGTTGACAATCCTTGGCCGATAGGTAATCGGGAGCGTAGATAAAATTGTTCGAGAGGTTCCATGATCTTGTTGATATTTACAATGAACATACGTAAAATTCTTTAGGATTATCAATTGCAATTTTCTTTTTACAGTTCGGTACGAGCTTTCAATACGACCGGTTGTGTCTTCTGACGTAAAAAATTTTTGATTAGTAATAGTTGAAATAAATATAAGTGCGCGTATCAGCTGTTAATACACGTGGTTTATTTCTCTAAAAAAATAACATTTTCAGTAAAATAAAATTTCCATTTAATTACATTTATTAAACTCATTTCGTTCAAATGAAAAGAAAAAAGATCTTCGGTAATAATCCGAAATTTAAATTATACAAATCTATGGATGAACGCTCAGGTAGCCAGGCTTCATCGAGTAACCGCTTTAGTCTACTAGATGACACAGCTAACATGGACATACAAGATGAGTCTAGAAGATATATTAAAGTCTCTAACATTAAAATTCCTCCAATAGTAACAGACAATACAACTGGTTTTTCCACCATATATAAATTAATGGGATCCCAATATAAATTACAACGAATGCCGGTGGGGACTAAAGTACTATCTAGCACTGTATCTCTATATGAAGAAGCCTTAAAAACCCTTAAAGATG